>JAOBAY020018727.1:0-14791 GCA_025331085.2 Zoanthus sociatus | reverse complement strand
GCAATCCGCAAGCACTGTACATTAGTCGCATTAAATATACTAGCACCACATTCTCTGCCCACACATTCAGAGTATTTACAGCACAAAGATGCCATTTGAAAACTGAAAAAATGAACGCTAGTTTTCCAAATCGAGAGCAAGGAATCCGAAAAATAAAATTCTGATAAATTTTTATTTAGAAATCATCACGATGGTCTCCATGTGTCAACAACGACTCAAATGAGACCGGGTCTAGTACTTTTTCTTTTCAACAACAAGGCGAACAAAAAATAGGTTTTCGTTTGGCCCAAAACGCCAATTTAAACCATTCGACGTTTTTTTTAAAATCATGTCAAGGGAAATCTCAACTTGTTCTGAAAGTGGCTGCGGATTTTGATGCAAAAATGTTGACACTATAAATCTCTTTGAAATCGATTCTACTTTACCCACGTGCGCTAGAATTGAGCTGTTTGTTTGGTATGTATAGTAAAAATATACCTGTATTTTGATTGAGATAAATATTCATTTTTATTTTATTAGTTTGTCTGAATTCATTTCAAGACGATCCGGAGAGGGAAAAGAGGAAAATTTTCTATCATTGGTGTTGCATGCTTATTTCAACGCTGGATATTTTACCTGAAATAGAAAAACTTTTGGCCAATTGCAACGCCCGTTGATTGAATTCGCCCAAAATTTTATTTCACAGATTTAAAGATCACACATATGTCTTTTGCCGGGTAACATCAATTTTAGTCAGAGTCATGTACCAATTTCGAGTCTGAGCCCGTGAAACGTAGCTAAATTTGGTAACCCAGACTTGTAGCGCCGAGTGATGACTTTCAAAAAACTGTCAAAAAATTTAACTTTGTCGATTTTGATTTTTAATTGCTTCAATGTACGCTAGAAAGACTAGAAAACATTCCTAATGTCAAAATTTTGATGTGAGCTGATTGTTTAGATTTGAAATAAAACCCGATTTTAGGTCAATTTTCGTAGCGATTTTGTGGTGTTTCGGGTCAATATCAGGAAACGTTGTCTAGCGAAAAATATATTTAACTGATCGAGCTTAAAATCATATTTTTATGAACAGTGCCCAAAAGCCTTTATTCTGGTTTGATTTTTGAAAAATGAATTTTTTTTTTCGAGTTGCAGGTCGTAGGCGATCGTATCGCGAACTCGCTCTTAAGTGATAAAATCTGCAAAACAGTCATCGTTCTTCTATTGAGATCTAGTGGTATTTAACTTACCAAAGAGGCTCGTGAGGCAACTGGGAAGCACCTTGTAACGAACAATAACCAAATACACAGGTATCCCAGCCAGGATGAAAACCAAACAGAGAGCGGACTCAACTGGAGCCTCGTAGAACGGAGCAGCAATGAGATAAATAGAAGCAAGTATAAGGAGGATGGGAATGACGATCCAAACCTTAATAACAGTATCAAATACATGTTAGATTTATGGCAGGGCACAATTTTAACACAGCAACAAAATAATCTAAAAACAATATGTAGGTGTGTGTACTTGTTTGAAATTTTCTTAGTCTGAGCAAGGTTTTAAAACAAGTACGAAATTATTTGTTCAGTAGAGTTGCAGTGGTTACTACACTTTTCTAAACCTTGTACCACTACCACTTTAAGATTTTAAGGAGTAACAAGTTAACATAATTACATTTTGACACAAATGTAATTATGGACAGCAGAACGTTGAAAAATTACAGAAGATATATACAAAATGAAAGTTTTTTAAAACAGAAACTAAAACTTGTATTTCGTAATCTAATTTTATAATTTTGTTTCAAGTTAATGTTCAAACCAGTGGCTATAGAGTGAAGCATATCTTTTAAATTATGATATGCATAACATCTTAGGTGAGACAGAGAACTCTCTTCCATTCTAAAATGAGTTCCTGTAGTTCGTTCGAATGGTCATGTCTTCCAATCCTTCCAGGACCACTAAACGTTATCCTAGGTTTTTGTCTTTGAAAACGAAGATAGAACTTAGAATGTCTAAGTTTGCAGAACTTATTTAAGATTATTTACCTTAAAAGGTCTGATCATATCACGTCTCTTATAGCGAAGCCACAAAAGTGCTACAAACGTGCCTCCGTAGCCACACCAAGCCGCAAAACTAAAGTAGTTCACCAACGTTTCAAAGCTGCTTGAGTCTGGAATCAGCATAAGGCAAGCCAAAACTCCCTTGAGGTTAAGAACAATCGATATGTAAGAAGATAAATTAAGTGTAAAGTGAAATTAAGTAAACATTCTTTTCTAAAAATGTTGATGCGTGATCAACCAGTGTTTTTCTGATGTCTATATATAGCAACTGTAGTTTTTGTTGCCACTTCCCGTGCAATTTTCGATTTTCCAATTTTTAAGTTAAACTATATCATTTAACACCGAACGCAATGTGGGATTGTAGATCGTAGACGATTTAGCCCGCCGTAATTGGAACGTCTGCGAACAAATTTAGGCGGAACAAAAATCTACAAACAGATACGATACGTTGCAAACTGAGTAGCAAACTGGTTCAAGCATAGTAACCTTAGACTTGTCTCGGTTGAATGCAAAAGAAGCCTTCGGAACAAAAGTTCATCATCATCATCATCATCATTATCATCATCATCATCATCATTTTATTTAAGTCAAAATTTTCTCTTTTTACTGACTTTCCTTCCATGGCTTGATGCAACTTTTTCGCATCATTCGGTCGTTTGCATCCTTACCAATGTTCTTACCCAACTGAACTTCGGTCTCCTTCTTTCTCTTCTGCCTTCAATCTCAAAAATCCATGCCTGTTTTACACACTCGTCATCATCCATTCTCAATACATGACCCAACCATCTCACACTTCCTTGCCAAACAGTTTTAACAATTGTATCCTTCAGTCCTACTCTTTCCATGCTTATTCTATCAGACAAAAACTTAATGATCCAATATTACATAGTGTAGATCAATACAATTAAAGGCATTCATTTTGAATGGTTTAGTGAGTATCATTTGTAATAGTTTACATAAATACCTGCATTTTTGCAGTTTTAATTCAACTTAACCATTCCTGCAAAACTAGTTTCAATTTGTTTAGGTGAAACTCCAGTAGATTCAATAAAATGCAAAACATACAATTATAATACAGACGCTTCTGCAGCTTTTGGCTTGTTTTTTAAGTAAAACTAATGAAACATTTCCACAAAATTCCAAAAGTTTTCCAGGAGTAATAGGAAATTATTTGTTTTTTCCACGACTTTTGCAGGGGCCTGGAAGAATATTTCAAAATTCTAGTCCTAAAATATGCAAGTTATAAACATCCTTTTTAACAACAAACCGTAGTCATTATGGCCGGGAGGGGGGTACGTCTCGTTCTGTGGATCATAGCTAGGAGGAACGGAAGGTGGCCTTCTCTTGCGGCGGCAAACACGACTCTTGAAAAAAAAAACATAAATGGAATTGTTCGTTTTAGAAACGGCAGTACAATCCTTTGTTTTTATAAGAATATACTTTATAAGAATATTGGGGCTGAAACTGGCCAAATTTGAAGACTATTTTAAGAGTATATAATGTTGAGGCTCATGACCAGATTTTGTCAAAACTGTAATTTTGCATGTTTGAAAGAAAAAAAACTTTACTAATTACAATTGCATGCAATTGCATTCTAATCCCAAATGCAAAAGTCATACACAGTATACAATATTCTTACAAAAAAGAGTGTATTTGTTTGGTTTTGTTAAATCATTTATACGATACTATAATTTCAGTTTCCACTGTAACTAAATCTATACGTTGTCAGATGTCACAACTTCAAAACATGTCTGAAAGATTTTCACAATTTTGAAACTGAAGAATTCCGAAACTCAAGAAAGGTAAGAAAAAAGTCTGACCTTTGAAAACAAGCTTTTAGAACAATTGTTGTATAAAGATAATCAAAAACGTGTGGCGAAATAAACAGATAATTTCCAGAAATTTCCTTGCGTACTTTCACGCTTTTTTTTACAAGAACAACTTTATAAGAACAATGAGTCTCAGACTGGCGGAAAATTAAGAACAATTTAAGAACAAGTTCAGGCTGAGGCTGAAGTGAAAATGTTTCTAGTTGAAACTTTACTGAATCTTGTAATTTACGTTCGCAATGTGCACAGTAAAAACACAGAAGCACCGTTTCGCATTAATATATCCACTGTTGTCCCAAATGATACACCTATTCATGTAAAATTAAAAGTTCCTCAGACGATCAGCACTGTTTTTCAATCCTTGTCTTTTTGTTTCGATATGTTTCATTATCTCAAACTTCCCACAAAAATAAAAACAAATTAAAAACAAATTGAGGCTGAAGCAGCCAAAAAATTAAGAACAATGAGCCACGGTAAAATTTACTGGTTCTTATAAAAAACGTGTATCTATTTGGTTTTGTTTTAAAAACATTTATATGATACTATACTTTCAGTTTCCATTGAAACTAAAATAAATCTCCGTTGTCACGTGTCACAATTTCAAATTATGGCTGAAAGATTTTCAGGATTTTGAAACTGAAGAGTTCCGAAACTCAAAAAAGTTAGCTATAGCTAAGTCCTTTATGAGCCAAGTGGCCTATGGCCATGGAGCCGGCGCTTATCTCGGGTTTCTCAAGTGTTATAAGCGGACGAGAGTCTTTGACTTCCTCTGGATGAGACACTAATTCATCGCACGTTACTCGCGGCTCCCAATAAACGCTGGAACTCATTTACCTACCCCGGACGATGGAAAGCTGAGTTGGCTTAGGCGGAAAAGAAGGTCACACATGCAAATATCCGAATCTCGGCAAACTGCCGGGATCGAACTGGGGACTTTGTGATTGGAAAGCAGAGATCTTACCAACTGCACCAACCACATCCGCCCAAAGCTGCTAACGAGGTCGGTAAATGCAGTAGAGCACTGGGAGCTAACCTGCAACGGATTAGTGTCCCGTGCACGAGGAGTCAAAGTCTCTCATCCGATTTACAGTACATAAACCAGAGATAAACTCCGCTCGATGGGACACTTAGGTGTTAAAACAACCCCCGTCCTCTTAAACGCCTTATCCCATAATAAAATGCTCATTTTTTTTTTTTTTTTCCTAATTCGGTGGGAAAGGTTTTAACAGAACTAAAATGGAAAAGAAACCGATAGCACGTATCTCTTACCTTCCACCACTCAATGCTGTCCCATTTGCAGCACCAAATGTTGAACAGGCTACAAACACAGGCATGACCCATGCCATATAACCATACAGGCGCTCGGCCAAGGTCTGAAGTAAATAAAAAAAAACATTTGTTTAAAAATTTTGACTTCAAAAAAACACGTACTTTACCTCAGTGTAGTCTAAGTTATGAAGCAAGAGAGAACGAAGGGTAAGAGAGAAAATCCTTCACATAGGTCTTACTGCCACATTTATCTTTCTTAAAGGAGAACTGAACCCTAAAAATTTTCATCGTTTGAAAATTTAGGCATAGTAGAACAATTATATGAATTTTTTTTAAGCTGTTAGTCGAGCAGTTCAGAAAAATTTGATGTTTTGCAACGAACAAACAAAATTTGCTCGGCGGCACAATATATGATGTCAAGATGGTCTCAAAAAGAGAAAAAAGCATAGTTACTGTGTAGCTTTTGGCTGGTATTAAAGAATAAAAACTTTAATTGCAAGACTTAGATTGCTCAAGAAATATCAAAATTTCAAAGCGAACTGCCATATTTTATGCTCTGAATATCGTAACCTATTTCATACCGCACCGCTGACAAGCTCATTTGCAACTACGGTATCAAACCTTTTCTTGAGAGTTTTCTTCTTTTCTATATTAAATTTTTCAATGTTATTCGACTAGTTCGAAAAAAAAAATTTACAGGGTTAATCTACTAAAGAAAATAGATTCAAATAATAATAGCATTCAGTTCTCCAGTTCTCTATTCAGTTATTTTTAGACATGGTACATATCTCTTCCGCCGATGTTACTTCGAATTGATTCTAATTTTAATTTTGGTACAATGTCTAGAAATAAGTTGAGAGGAATTACCCTAGGAATAAGTTCTTATGGGGGTTACCCCTCTTACCCTTCATTCTCTCTTGGCTGACTTTGAATCGTGAAGGAAACCAAAATCTCATTTTAGTGTGTGGTTATCACGAATAATCTCAAGCAGGAGCCCATAAGTAGGAGCGAGCACCTTCCATGTTCTATATAGTGTTACGGCATTTTCACGGGCCGACTTATTTTTAGTTCAGTTCACTCGAATTCAGACCAATCACGTGCTTCCATACTTAATCAATGACGTCACTGTAAGTTTATATAAATTGTCTGATTCCTCCGGGACCGGAACTTCAATTGAAATTTCCCACGAATAGCGATTTAAAAATAAACCAGTCCGTGAAAACGCCGTGACATAGGTATCTTAAGGGAGTTGCTCGCTCCTACTTATGGCTCCTGTTTCAAGACAATATTTAAATTTTCACTTTTTATTAATTTTTTATTACTTTTTAATCGCGCCTTTTTATGTCCAGTTATTTTGTTTGTTTATTTATTTGGGAACTAAAGTCTGTGCAACAAGTCCAGTGTTGCCAACTGTCACCAGTATGGATTCCTCAGCAGGTTTACCTTAAAAGCACTAGACCAATATTAGTGGCTGCATATGATGATTTTACAGGCATGTGCATTACTGATCCTGACTTTAACTAAAGCCGTAATATTTGAACATTTGTAATCTTCTTTATACATACCACAGCTACTGCGCTGGATGTCATGACCTCTTGCGGAGTCAGAACTGTTAGATAAGAGATATTCACCATGATATACAGTCCTGTCACAAGGGGGATGGCTATCGATAAACAGATCGGCAGGTTTCTGAAATGGAGTAAAGATCGAACCATATTTCTAAAAGTTGAAAATACTGCTACCAGTATATAGTCAAATTCAATAAATTAGTCGGGGAGGCGCTTAAGAACCGATTGGATATTCTACTTCAGTTCTCCTTACCTAATATATGCAAAATAATACTTGTGGTTTAAATACGTTTAAATAACTTCAGACTTTTTATCAACATTTTACTTTTTCTAACACTACCCCTAAAAAAAATGGTTGCACAATGTTTTGAGAAAGAGGGAATTGATCACGTCAGTAAGTTTATCACCCGGGGGGTACTCCCTATATTGGTATGATAGGGATGATCGTCGTATTTTTTAGGGGTCAACATTGAGAATTTGGTATTTTTTAGGGGTTTTCAAAGAAAAATCGAAGTTATTTTTATGAAAAGGTATTTTTTAGCGGTGCAAAAACGAAACGACGAAATCATTTTTTCGGTTTCCTCCTGTTTTAGTATTTTTTTAGGGATCATTTTTTGCTATTAGGTATTTTTTTAGGGACGAAAACTTTTACACTTTGGTATTTTTAGGGTATTTTTTCAGATTTTCCGACGATCATCTCTATCCTTTTTACCCCAAAGTATCCCCCCGTCCCGGGGTTATCAGCATATTTTTCTGTAACATCATAAAAAACTGCCATTGTTAAAGGATAAAACTAATTTTTCATTCGTCATATTTTGGGCTTAGGCTGAAAGTTGTAACTAAGAAACAGGTTTTTGTACATAAAACCACTGTTTTGTGTTCCTACAGTTTCGCCGCCTCTCCCTCACTATGTTGCCGAACTGAAAAGGGGTTGCTTAAGGAAGAAAAAAAAAAAAATATTGAAGAAGGTTGGTATGGCCAACCGAAATATTGTGTATAACATAAATTCTTTAAAGTCGTACACTCTTTTTTTTATAAGAACCTTTTGATAAGAACATGAGGTTGAAAAACTCCAAAAGTTTAAGAACATGTTAAGAACATGGCAAGGCTGAGAAAAGGTAAAGGACATTTATTTATGATGATAACCTATTGCAAATAATTCATATAGTGTTATTGAAAAATTTGCTTTTCGGTGGGCTTCTTGACTAAAGTTCGCAGATAATAATTTTACAGCACATGTTTTTCATTTACCAAATCACAATTCTGACAGGTCAGTATTTCTTGAGACAAACTGGCAAGAAAGTCGGTACAGTTTTATCAAAAGAGTACTTTCATGTACAAATCAATGTAAACACAAATGTACCACAAACGGTACATGTATTATTTATATTTTTGTCTAAAATCAGTAAAGATATTTTAAGAACATGTTTAAGAACATTTGAGGCTCACTGATATTCCGAAAATATTTAAGAACATTCAGCCTCAGTCGAAAAATTCGACTTTCTTATAAAAAAGAGAGTGTATCGGTTTACTGTTTTAACATTAAAGGAAATCGTGGCTGACCAACAATATTAATATCAAATAATAGTTTTCTTTCATTTGTGTCTATATCAGGTCAAATTTGATAATTCTGTGTATTTAGTTCAAGCAAAGCTATTGGTTTTCATCATTGAATTTCCCGCGGGCTGCCATCTTGAAATGTGACGTGTTGCGATGTAGTGCCAGACCTATAAAGAGTACAAAGTAGTGAGAAACATAATAATACGATTACTTGCCTTTTTGGTTTCTTTAGTTCTTCAGTAACATAGTTTAAATTGTTCCTAAATAAAAAAAAAAGAAGTAAATCAAGGTATACTGCCGTTTTAGCAGTAATGAAATGATAGCTTATGCAAGTCAGTCCCGAGGAAAATGATATGATGTTATATGATTTTCGAGACGTTGAGTATATATGTTACGGTACGGTGTGGTATAGTACACGCTTTTTTATAAGAGCAACTCAGTTTTTAGAGCAATGAGGCTTAGATTGGCCGAAAATCATGCACTAAAACAATTTAAGAACAAGCTCAGACTGAGGCTGAAAAAAATGTAAATATTTCTAGTCAAAACTTTCGTGAGTTTTGTAATTTACGGTCGTAATGTGCACAGTAAAAACACAGAAGCACCGTTTCACATTTAGTATATGTACTATTACTATCCGAAATGATACACGTATTCATGTAATACTAAAGCTCTTCAGACGATCAGCACTGTTTTTCAATGCCTTGTCTTTTTGTTTCGATATTTTCCATTATTTCAAACCGGTTACAGAAATACGAACAAATTAAGAATAAATTGAGGATGAAACAGCCAAAAAATTAAGAACAATGAGCGTGTATATCATGTGGTATGTTAAGTATGTTAAGTGTGATTAGTGATGGTGATGTGTTATGTGGTGTGGTATGGTTTGTTTTAGTGTTGTATATTGTGGTGTGATTTGTGTGATTTGGTGAGGAATGATGTGATGTGGTTTAGGGTAGAAAGGCCTTGCAACTATAAGTAACTTACCACCCATCGTATGCCCAAAGTCCATTGTAAAACGCAAACCCTACGGCAGCAATGTTCGTAGTTGTTCCTTTAAATGAGTTTTGGAAGCTTGATGTGTGACCTGAATTGAAAAAAAAAAAAAAAACCTTATACTATTACGTTATTTCAAATTGCTTATCAACAAGTTATGGTTCGCTTGCATTCAACTATTAGTCGATTTATACCTTAAAGGCTGTACGACCCGAAATATAGATATCTTTCAATTTAAGTGATTTGGATAAAAATTAAATCAAATAATGTAATTGCGCTTGAAACTATCGGTTACCAAGCGGCATTCCTCAATAATATTTCTTATAACAAAATGTCCAATTAAGAGATGATTGATACTAATAAAATTATGGTTTTGCAACCTAAACATGTCTCAGACGATTTTTTGTTTTAAAAATAACTTTTTGAGTTTTTTTCTTTTTTATTAATACTTAGTTCAGTCGAATACCGGTTATTAATTTTTCCATTTTTTTTCCAGCTTCTCCATCCTTAATTCGGATCACCCGTTTACTTTACTGACCTCTCTTTTTTCATCTTTCCGGCCGATTCCGAATTCCTCTTTTAGTTTATTTGAACAATTGTAAGTGTTCCTCCTTAAATACGTCAAATGAAAATGGGAGCAAGCGTCGAAAACAATGTTGTTCTGAAACTTACTAACTTGACTCTCGTGTAAACAAGATTACAAGCCCGCATGGTTACAAAAGTAACCAAAGCAAATATTCCTTGTTCATTTATTTTGTCCTGACATAGCATATCGGATTAAGGAAATGAAATCTGCCTGCATGAGTCATAACTTTCAGCACCAACTTCGGACATGAATCACGCTTGTATGAATCTCAGTCTAAATACTGCATGCCGGCGTTAGATAACTGTATACCCATTTCGATTGTTTCACTAGCCAAACCAACTCATGTGTTGGAAAACGTTCCGAATCAAGTGAAGGTATACGTGGTAAACAAAATATACAGCATCGGGATCTTATATTTACCAGTAATTGTATAATTTAATTACCAGCAGTTATGTAAAAAGAACAAAGAGATCAATTAAAACTGCTATAGTCATGAAATAGATATCTGAACAGACATATAGCATAACTATAAAGCTGCTGCAAAAATAGCAAAACAGTTACTGTTCATCAGCAGGATCTGGATGCCTAAATTGTGTGCAATTCTACCGTTAGTTTCGGCTCTATATATTAAATCCTGTATCAATTGAAGCAACCCAATAAGTGAGCACAGTAACTCAACAATATGTCAATAACTTCAGCCAAACAATTCAGGTCTCTCTAAGGTGTGTATAATGCTTTTCTCGCCCTTCTACTGATGTAGTAATGTTTGCTCTTAAACCAAGTATTCAATACACCGAATGACGTGACATACCTTGAGCCAATCGCACGATTCCAGTTACGATGATGATCACTAGTGCCAGCATCTTCGCTACTGTGAAGGCAACTTGCATATTTGTGGCCCACCTCACGCTTGCGCAGTTGACGAATACTATGATTCCTGAAGCAAGAGATACTTTGAAGTTACTTATAGAATTAGATATGATACGAATTGTTCGTTGGTCAGCAGTTATACTTATACCTATTAAGACATTGGGATGAATTCTGGAATAACAGTAATTCAATTCGTTGCGTTCCTTGCGTTTTGTAGAAATTTTAATGAGGTTTTTAGCTAATTTACTGGATAATTTCATCACACAAAATACCAAAAGACATCAATGTATGGGATAAAGATCTTAAATGGTAAGTTTTGTTGTTATCTTTTATTACTAAACAAAAAAGAACTTTTTAAAAAAGTTCAAAACAAATCAAACTGTTTTCAAAACGTTTTGTTCAATATATGCAATATTGCCACTTTTCATTATAGGATCAGCTTGAAGACAAACAAAAATTAAAATAGTTATGCAAGAGATGGGAAAAGAATAGTTAAATGAATGTCTCACAATGTTTTATTCTGCTTTTAGGCGAGAGGACAACACTGAGTTCAAAGTTCACGTACATAATCGAGGGTTACGCTTTCAACAGGTTTATCCCAAGTAATTATTTCTTAAGCCTGGATCACATATGACGCAGTCAAGCGTACGATATGGATACGAGATGGTCATTGTGCTATCAGAGAGGGGTTCAGGCATTAATCTCAATGTTTGCTGCAAGCATGCCGCAGCCATGGAAAATGCTGCAAGCAATGATGGCGACAGATCGGAAAAGTTGAATTTGCAATTGATAGGAACACAGTACGTCTGCGTAGTACCGCCATCTTTTCTCTACTCGATGACTATTACTATTAGACCACTAGTAGCATAGCCAATCAAAATGCAGGATTTGCATTAGTCCACTAGTTTATACTAAATTAATATATAACACTACACTTTTCATCTTACAGTCTCACGGTTTGATCTCTAAATCTCACAGTTTTCCCACATGATATATGTATATTTTTCATGCAGTTCAAAGATTAACTCTTGTGTTAACTTATGCACTGTAATTGATAGGAAGTACTTTTCTCACTGACCAACAGCATGGAGTGAGCCAGATTTACCTTGTTCTGAAGTGTCTTGAAATACTCCTCTTGTGTAACATTGTACCCTTTTTATAGTCGTTAAATTTTTAAAAATAGTTTCAAAATATCACAGTTTGGGACTTAAATCTCAAGGTGTTTCTGATCAGGGAAATTTCTGAAACCTCAAGCTTTGAGGGGCTTCGGAGGTTGAAAGGTTTGTGTAATGTAAACATATTAACAAAATATTTACAAACTACTAAAAAACTAAAAACACTAACAATAAAAAATATTAATGCCTAAACTAAAGCAAACAGAACTGGCATTGACACTAGAAAGTACCTAACTCCCCTAAGGCAGAAAATTCGCCATTTAAATGGGCAAGTGTATAATGTGCCATTTGCACATACAGGCTATTTTAAATTTTCTTTATATTTTCCAAGAACAATAAGAGAATGGAACATACTACCCGAGGAAACAGTTTGTTCAACCTCGCACAAAATTTTCCAAAGCTATTTGTAATTTTCTTTTCTGTCCCTTTTCTATAAATATTTTCCTTTATCTTTATTCAGGACTGCGCTGACCAATTTGTAAGAACCATCTTTAAGATTGAGACAAATAAAGTGGTAAAAGGGCCATTAATTCCATTTAATATCCACATTTTTCCCCCCTTCCCCTCCAATCCCTATGGATGAGGTAGTTTTTCACTTTGAACCCTAAGAAATTCCTGTTCTAAGGGGCCTTCAAAAAATGTATGTATCTCCAGCATCCATACTGTTAAGAGGATGAGAGTGTTTGTCTCTCCTTAGGCACTTAATCCCTCACTGTTAGCTATACCTGCAGATGCTGGTATACGTACTCATTTTCCAATTTAGCTTAGGTTGAAATGACAGTCACGCAAAGATTTAAACTCTAGTTGAGCCGAGGAGTAAGCCCCGGAACTTGTGGCTTGAAGAGATGGTATAAAACGCCTTTGACTAAAATATACATAACATTGTATAAAAACTTTATTTTCTAGCGTTATGTTTAACCTATGTTGTGTTGCTTTTTCGCATTTTTTTTGTGGGGGGGGGGGGGGATAACCTGTTATTTTTCGAGGATTATTGTAGTGAAGTCGTAGAAACATGACTTTAGAACCACCAGGTTCACCGACTGGGAGTCCAGCGTCTTCAGGGAAAATGAAACCCTATGGAAAGAGAAACGAGAATAAATTAAAACTACAATCTCGGACAAAAACCTTGGCCAGGTATACCTTTGTTACCCCCTTTCCCCCCATCAATGTTGATTTTCAAGTGGAAAAAATTAACAAAAAACAACGCAACATTGGATGGGGGTACGGGGGTTGATTTTTAACGAGGGTGTCCAAAAGTTTTTGTCCGAGATTGTAGTATTGATGATGGCTTCGACGACATGCAAATTAAACTATCTTGCTTTAAACTTGCCACTGCGTCTAGCACGCTAAATGCCCACTAAGCAAGACAGAGAGCTTCTCTTTGCAGGAAACTTCTTTTCAAACATTCCACCAGTACTGTCTGATCTTTTAACACGAGATTGACTGCTACATTTTTTACATGATGAAAGAGAAACTGATTCGAAGCAGTAAACAATATAAAAAATCTTGCTCCAAGTTTGCCACCGAGTACGAAATAAAATGTCGTTAAACCTTAGTTCTTTTAGCTTTTTGTCAAATTTTAAAGTTCTACAATCCAATTTTTTTAAAAAAAAGTATATAATATATAATTTATCATGAGGATTTATCACTAGTTCTTGTTATTATACATAACAATAAAATTTAGTTTTTGTTCATCAGTCGATCACTTTTATCATAAGCCTACGCTCGGTCTGATGTTTAATAAAAAAAAAATTATTGTGATTGTGAATTGTTATTATTTTTGTAAACTGGATGATCTTTTTCCGGTTTGCGTCCTCGGGAAGCCATGCAGTCATATTACATGATAAATGACCTTTGGAGTTTTCTGAGTAGTGAAATATTAATTTTATTTAACATTCAGCTTTCCCAGCCTCTTGTCTAAGTGTTTTGTTACACTTCCTAATGATCCTACAACAACTGGTACAAGTAATCAGTACCTAGCTATTAATTAACTAACAAATAATTAATGTAAAACTATCAAATATGAGGTATATAAAATTATCTTATTGGGGATTACACCGTCTCGTCAATATTGTATTTTACATAGTTATTCCTAAGAACTTGTTATCGGTCTGCACAAATAAGTACTTCTTCTTCTTTTAGCAACCAACTCCACGATTCTTCAACATGCGTTGTTTATGGTACTTTTCTTTCAAATTGACTATGCAGCCTTTTTTCTTTTCAATTGTTGAGTATCTTATTGTTCCAAGATGTCTTGAGTTCATTTTTAATCACTGACTTCTCACTCCTCTTTACACTAGGAGCCCTTACCCCTTGCAGCAGTGCTTCCAGAGAATTCTTCACAAGCCATTTTAAACTATTTTTCTTACTTTTCACACATCCTCAAAGTTTATCGATCCCCGGCCTCCATTTACCCGTGACACATACAACTTATCATGCAAATATTCCTTCCATAGCTCTTTGGATGGGAAAGCACCATTCATTGTCAATAGCTTTTTAGTCATTCTATCCAATGTTTTTAGTTCTTCCCTTTGTCATCTTATAATGCCTGCTCCGTACCTCACTCGCAGAGACTGCCCAGATGTGTTGATCTTGTTCTTTCCATTCAATTTTTTTATTTCAACACAAGTTTCGACCTTCTTTTGTATCAGTCTCTCACAAAACATTTCGCTCCATGTAAGGTAATCCGGAATCCGGAATCCGAGAATTTTAGCCTGTGGAATCCGGAATCCAAGACTTTGGAATCCGGGATCCAGCCCTTGGAATCCGGAATCCAGCCACTTTTGGACCATGGAATCCGGAATCCACGCACATGGAATCCGGAATCCAGCTACTTTTGGATCTTCGAATCCGGAATCCACAGTGTGGAATCCAGGATCCAAGGCTCTCTTGGATTACCTTACATGGGC
>JAOBAY020018688.1:0-14797 GCA_025331085.2 Zoanthus sociatus | reverse complement strand
ATACAACAGTGTAAAAATCTTTTGACAATCGTCTTTTTGATTCCGTCAAATGTGCTTGAAAATTTTTCTCAATGCAGCGAAATATTTTTCAGTACGAAAAATACAAATTATTTGGGTCATATATTTATTTTCTTAACATAAAAAAAAGTTGTGTATTGCAAGCTTAAAGTATCTTCTTTCTAAAAGATTTGGCACCATCTTCCCTTTTGAATTAAAGCCCATATTTATTACCCTATTTGGCCTGTTTCCTAGAAACGAAAATGAGGGAATGTTAATTTAATTGAACTTGCGTGCAGGAAACTTGCTGCATTTAAAATAGTAGCATACTAAAAGTTGTGTAATGCAAGCTTAAAATATCTTCTTTCTAAAAAATTTGGCTCTCTTCCCTTTTGAATTAAAGCCCATATTTATTATCCTATTTGGTGTTTCCAAGAAACGAAAGTGAGGGAATGTTAATTGAACTTGCGTGAAAGAAACTTGTTCCATTTAAAACAGTAGCATACAAAATTATGTTTTTATCTTCTCTTTGTAAAGAACATTTTGGCGATATAAGTAACTTATGTCTTTGTTTTGCGTCTCCGTCCACTTTAGATGTTGAGCTAGCGGTAGAGCAGTGGAAGAAAGACCGACAGGAACGTGAACGACTAAAAAAAGAAAACGAACGCCTTCAGGCTGTCGAACGGCAATATAAAGAAGCCGTAGAAAGAATTGAGTTTGAGAAATCCCAGCTAGTTGAAGAACGACAGCATTTACAGGAGCTTGAAAAACAACAGAAAGAAGCCGCTGACACATTCGAGAAAGAAATCGCCTCGCAGATCCAGGAACTTGAACGACAGCGTAAAGAGCTGCAGTTGTTTGAAAATGAGAAAGAAAAGCTTCTTCGAATGCAGCAGCAAGTTAACGAAGGCTTGAAGAAGAAGGAGTCAGAACGAGCGACAGTCGAACGTTCGCGGCAAGAACAGCAAGAATATTTGAAAACAAAACGAGCTCTGTTGGAGCTAGATGGAGAAAACAGCGATTTAGGATTGGTGACTGAAAGTTTGGCTATTGAAGAAGAGCGACAAAAGTTGGCTGTGCTTGAACTCGATGACCTTGAGAATGAAATTATAACCACTGAGCAGCAGAAGAGAGATCATTCTCTTCTTAACGAAGAACAAAAGAAACTTGAAGAGGTGCAAAAAAGACAAGGTGAAGTTGTGCAACAATTAGAGGAAGAACTAAACGCACAGATAAAAATGCTGAAAGATGAACGCGAAGCTCAGAATGAAAAAAATCAGAAAGAACGAGAACGGATCCAAATGCTTGATAGACAACACGAAGAAGCCTTGAAGCAAATTGAACTTGAGAGACAACGTCTTGATGAAGAAAAGAACACTGAAAAGAAACGTCTTGAAGAGGAAAGAGAACGATTGCGTGAAATGGAAACGGAAAGAATGCAAGCTTTGGAGAAAGCTGCCAAAGAACAAGAAGCCGAGAAAACGCTTATTGAAAATGAGAAAAAGCGATTGTTAGATTTAGAGAGTAAACATGCTGAAGCAGTTAGAGATCTCGAAGAATCTATGATATCAAAACAAGAAAAAATGGAGCGCGAAAGACAGATAGAGTTCGAATTTTTTGAAACTGAACAATTATTACTGGAAGAACTTGAGCAGAAACAGCGAGAAGCAGCGGAGCAACTAGAAAAGGAGAGAGAAGCGATGCGAGAACACTTGGAGAGAGAACGGGACGAGGAGAGGTCGAGATACCACGAAGAACAGCAGCGAATGAAGGAGAAAGCGAAACAACAACAAGAGGCGTTAAGGTATGATAATTAGGAACTTTAAGAAATGAGGACGGAAGCAAAGACGACTGCATTTGTAAAATGTTTCTCCCTTAGTTTTTCCGTTTTAAATCATCAATAAGTTTACCCTTCTGACTTTGCACGAGAATCTCGAACAGAAAAAAGGTAAAAGGCTCAGCCTAGAAGACAAACAGAGATTGTCAAATTTTGTTGTTTGACGTTCATATTGTCCGCAGAACCCTACAAGGAGCTTTCCGCCGCGTATCAGTGAAGACAATAGTAAGCAAGTGATCAGCTGGCTACATTTCCAACGTGTAACTTTTATATTCATTAATTAAGGCTATTGTTCTCTGCCGCCTCTTCGCCGACGCGAACCTCGTATCCTAAAATTCCTATTAGGAAAAGTCGAAGAACGTGACTTTTACTCTTTCCATAGATCATTTTCAAATTTACAGTTGCTGCTAACAGCAATGATAACGTATTCAGTTTGCACAACCGTAGCCTCAATATGTTGTTAAATGTCCCTAAATTGCAATGCAATTTTAGGTAGCGTATACACGTTGCCGGCTATTTTTATAAACGTACATATTTTTATCCGTTTAGACCAAGTTTACTCGTAAACGCCGAAAACGATGAATTTAGCCGTCTATTTTCGAAAATGCTAACTATGCGTTTACGTTTAAACGGTCGAAAACGATACATAAAGGAGGAGCGTTTACGTGTAAACGGTGTATTTCTCGCTCTCTCTCACAAATATTTTTGAATTTTTAACAACAAAACGAGACTGAGACTGTATTAAATTGATCCACAATCATTTAAATTAGCAGCAACTGGGAATTTAAAACTGGTCTGCTCTTATACATAGAGCACTGAAAATTGTTTGTCAAATTTTGTCAAAACGTTTTAGATTTTTTTAAATTTTGTACTCCATACGTTAATTTTTTTTTTAATTCAGAGCACAAAACAAACTGAATGAAATAAGAAAATTCTGATAACTATTTGCATCAGTTCTGCGATGTTAAACCTTGATGAAAACCCAGGTTAACTGGGCTTCTTATCTGTCAATTCAAACCGCGCATTCCTGGGTTTAAGATTTATGCAATGGTTTCACATTTTCGGGAAAAGGAATCTCTTCAAAAACTTTACATAAGACGGCCCTCTCTCACCCCCTGTTAGTCGCCTTCTCTTTCCCCCTCTTAGTAAACAATATTAGACCTTAAAAAGAGAGATGGCAATGACGCAGGGACTGCCAACGAACAATAGCCTAAATGAATGAATACAAAATGTTGAACGTTGGAATGAACTTTGCATTGCCACCAGCTTACCGTCGCCTTCGCTAATGCGCCGCGGAAATCTCACTTTTCACCTTTTATAAACTTAATGTATGGTTCCAAATGAAAACAATTTTGTTTTCCCGAGAGTCCCGATGTTTCCCGAGAGAAAATCAAGGGAAACATCAGGACTCGAGGGAAAACAAAACCAACTAGTTTCCCGAGGAACCATACATTAAGTGCTTTGTTATTTATTTAGCCTTTCACTTAAACAATCACTTAGCAAAACAAAAACAAAGACGACAACGGGCAACATCTGCGCAATTGTATCGCCGTCGGGATACATATGAATTTGATCTGGGGCACGTGACCCACCAAGAATCAACCAATCACAGTGCTTGTTTTGTTGAGCGAAAGTCCGGGTGTATAATAGCAACATTTAACAATCTTTGTTTTCTTCCGAACTTTTTAGCTTTTCCTGTTTGCAATTCTCGTGTAAAGTCATAACGGAAAACTAATCAGTGATCTAATACAGAAAAAATAAACGATTTTTATATGTAACCATAGCAACAGTGTTATTTTTCCCGTGTGAAGGTAACATTGCATTTCAAACTCGATGGTGAATATTAATCAACACTTCGCGTGTCGGTCAAAGCTGTAAATATATCGCGAAAGTTATTTAAATGTATTTTTTTATTAGTATCTTTACAGTCTGTTAAACTTTGAAGTGAGTAATAGAGCAAAACACAAATTTTTATTGTGATGAAAATTTTATTTAGTGAGCATAAAAGAACTTTTGAGTGGGCATAGCGAGAATCGAACTCATGACAGTAAAGCTTGATGTCACACAGGAAGCCCACATCTATCTTTGTGTAAGGACAGATGACTTCTTAAAACTGATTATTAGACTTTGTATCAGAAGAAATGTGTTTTTTAAATGATAAAAATTCATCAACTTAAAGCAGAAATATATTTTCCTTTCCCCAGTTGTGAATTTAGTGTTAATTTTCCAATCGAAATTGGAAGGCACTTGACAAATCTGTGATAACTTCCAGTGTAATGAATATTTGTCTTTCACAATAACTTAACAGACAAGTTGAAGAGGAGCGCAAAAGACTTCAAGTGGAGTTGGAAACTCATCAGGACCAAGTGCAAAAGGAGAAAAGCCGCAGGATGTTGTTAGAGCAGGAATTCCGCAAAATACGCGGTGGCGGTCAGGTCGATGGTCTCACACCTCTTACGGCACTCGTTGGCCAAGATCCCAGCCAGGTGGGAAGGGGTAGGAACCCTCAAGAGAGGCGAAAGCAACTTGAGGAGGAGCGAAGGAGGCTAATGGACCTTAAAAGAGAGGCTGAAAACCTGTTGGTAAAAGCCAAGGGTGGCGTCGATAGTGGCCAGGACCTGGGTACCACCAAAGTTGATACAGAGGTAAGAATAGCTCTTAAGTAAAGTTTCGTTAGCCAAATAATTATAATAGCAACGTATATATCTCCAGCAACGTATATATCTCCTAAATTTCTCTCGGTAAAATTCGGTGTTGCTTAAAAGAATGTAGAAAAATTGCTAAGTAAGTATAGAAAATCAAAGAGTTGCTATAAAAATAATCTAAATTTCTTGTAAAGTTTTATTAAAAGCTTTAATTTTTGTTTTCCACAATAATTGCTATCATCGGTCAAGAAAAATAGCATGAAACTTTAGAGCTCCTCGCGAAATTGGGCAACTTAAGGACATTTTAAGTGTGAAGTAACAAACCACAACGAAATTTTCTTTTCAGTTTTTTTGGATAATCACTTTACACAAGTCCTCAATTTCAAGAACACTTTTTTCAGGGTTGAAGTGCGCTTTTATCTGCCCATTCAATACTCAATACCAGTTTGTTGCTTTGTCATTTCTCAAGGAGTTTCACATTTGTTTCTCATCATTCAGAAAGGTTTAACTATAATAGTTTATTACTGTGTTGTTGTGAATCCCTTTAAGGTCGCTGGTGCTTTGGAAGAAGAACGCAAGAAAAGAGAGGAGCTCGAGAAATTATTGTCGGAAGAGAAAGAGAGAAGGAAGCAGGCAGATGTTGAAAAACAAAAAGTCGAACAGCTTGAAAAAGCGTTAGGAATGGAAAGACTTCGGCGACAAGAAACTGAAAAGGCTTTGCAGGAAAAACAAAAACAAGAAGAACTCGATAGATTGGCAGCCGAGGAGAAAGCACGAAAAGAGTTACTGACGGAAAAAGCCATAAGTGATAGAATACAAGACAAGGTTAGCGACAACACTTTGTTTTGTTTGTACTGCAAACTCTTTTTTTGCAGTTCTATTAACCAGCTTAAAAAATCTCTTCAAAGTGAACTAAGATATAGATAGCACAAACGTGCTAGTAGCTAACTTAAAGCCACTATATTTTGCACTATGGCGAGGTTGGTAGCGGGTTTTACCCCTTTAAACTTCCATAAAAAATATTCAGAGTAGCTTAATCATTGTCATATGTTTATAGCCACAATAAAAATAATTTTCATTCTTTAAGGACCAGTGGACGGCTTAGAATTTAGACCTAACGGATGAACGGACTTGGGTAATGAGGCCGAAAGGTCTAATAGCGTTAAGAAAGTCAAAGAAAAATTTTCTTTATGTCCAAGAATTTGTTCTTATTCGTCTTATCCGCCATGCATTTTCAATTTCAAATCTTCTAAAAGTTGGCTCCATTCCGTATATACTGCAGTAGAAGCGCGGTCCGAGTAACTTTTAATTATTATGTCATGATCAAATGAGAAAAAAACCTCACTGACCGCGCTTCTGCTGTAGCGAATACGGAATGGGGCCAACTTGTAGAAGATTTGAAAATTAAAACGGCGGCTGTAACGAATAAGATCGCGGCAGTTAGCAACATG
The DNA here is from genome assembly GCA_025331085.2 of Zoanthus sociatus. NCBI lineage: Eukaryota > Metazoa > Cnidaria > Anthozoa > Zoantharia > Zoanthidae > Zoanthus > Zoanthus sociatus. The sequence goes on along the minus strand of JAOBAY020018688.1, from coordinate 8,867 downwards.
CCAAGTTCTTCGACAAAGAGAAAACACAAGCATCAGTTTAAGGTTTTCAAGATCAATTTTATTTGATACTATTGCGTTTATGTTACACTCTTAACCAACGAATCCTGAAGCCAGTGAAAGAAAATCCTAGTTTCTGCCACTGCGTATATTAAAGTAAACCTTTTAGTAGGGTAGGCAATCAGAATACAGGCTTTGCGTAATGGTTTAGCACTGGGACGCAATGACCTGATTTGTAGTATCCACTGAGTTCGAGAATTCCAATTTTTTTAGTGTCAATAACTAGTTTGACAAAACGAAAATAGTATCGGTAACAGATACGTATGGTAAATGAGGGTATATTTGAACCGAGGAAAATGTATTTTTTGATGCAAGGTACTATTAAAAATAGCGCCGAGTGGCGCTGCCAATCGGTATGCAAGAATTGCATTCTAGTCCTCATTGCAATTATAGTAATATTAGAATAGTCATAGCGTAAGGTTAGGCACTACAATCTTTACAGCCACAGTCAGTCACGCCAGTTATAGACATAGTCACTTTCACAGTGAACTTCACCTTGATAGTCACAGCCACAATCAGAGCCACAATAAGAGTCACATCTACAATCAGAGTCAACGTCATAGTGCATCATTTGTCAGTTACATCCATTGTCATAGTCAGCCACTAACAATATCACAGCCACTGTCATAGTCACAACCACTGTCATAGTCATAGCCACTGTCATAGTCACAACCACTGTCATAGTCACAACCACTGTCATAGTCACAGCCACTGTCATAGTCACAGCCACTGTCACAGCCACTGTCATAGTCACAGCCACTGTCATAGTCACAGCCACCGTCATAGTCACAGCCACTGTCGTAGTCACAGCCACCGTCATAGTCACAGCCACTGTCATAGTCACAGCCACCGTCATAGTCACAACCACTGTCATAGTCACAGCCACTGTCACAGCCACTGTCATAGTCACAGCCACTGTCGTAGTCACAGCCACCGTCATAGTCACAGCCACTGTCGTAGTCACAGCCACCGTCGTAGTCACAGCCACTGTCATAGTCACAGCCACCGTCATAGTCAGCCACTGTCGTAGACACAGCTACTAACATAGTGACATCCATTGTCATAGTCACAGCCACTCTATCCATATTCTGACCCAAAAAGGAATAAATCCATTATTTTCTTCTGTTTTTATTAGGTTAAAAGCCGGCACTCGTATTCGTCTTCAGACAGTGGTGGAGATCTGAACCTTGCCCAGCACATTGTATCAGCTGGTCACGTGCTCGAGAACTGCCCATCAGTTAAAGTTACTGGCACATCTTGCAAAGGCTACCTCTCCAAATTGGGCGGGAAGTTTAAACAGACTTGGAAAAAGAGATGGTTTGTCTTTGATCGTCAAAAACGCGCGCTTTGTTACTACACCGATGAGCATAAACGAGAGCCTAAAGGGATAATTTACTTCCAGGCAATACAGGAAGTTTATGCGGACAGTACATTGATTAACAAGGGACACTCAAAAACCGCATTCTGTGTAAAAACCCCTCAGAAAACTTACTTTCTAGCCGCGCCAAGTGGACTGGCTCTAAGTATTTGGATTGACGTCATTTTGACTGGACGAGAGGGAGCAAATTTCACCTATTAAAATACGGTTTTCGTGCAATGAACTCTGAAACAGAGATATTTCGAGAAATATTCGACATTTATTTTTCTACATTCCAAACAAGAGTTCTTTGTCTCGCGTTATTTGCAGCTTGTTACAATTATTCGAGCAGCTTTGCATTGTTTCCTTGCCTTTTATAATGGTGGAGTTACAATTAGATACACGCCCCTACTCACCGAAAGGCGGGAAAAATTCGCGCCAAAGTGCAGCACGTACGTGCGTACAGGATTTAACCTGCTGGTAAATAATTGATAACTTCTGCTTCTTGGACAAACAAGTAATGTATCTTAGGATATAATCATAGAAAAATAATTTTCGTACAAAACGTCAAGCGTAGACAGAGCATGTAAAAATTTTTTTAAAAGTTTTCAATGATGCCTTAAAGTAAGAAGACTATAAACTGTTAAATATTACCACATTGTGTGCATCACTAAAATTATATTTTGCCATGAACGTAGCATACGTTGTAATGTATGCATATTTTGAATAACAGTTATTTGTCATCGTTTAATATATTTAGAATTAACGTTATTCATTGCTATTCTGTACAGCTAAATTTAGATAAAAAGCAGTATTTTGGAATGGTATGATGAAAAAGAAACTCTAACTTTTATATCCAAAAAACCTGTAAAATATATAAGAAACGTAAAATTTAATAGCTAGTGTTCTTAATATAAAAATATATGGTGAAATTTTCAAAGTTTGTTAAATATGAAAATGACAGGTATTTGTTAGTGAGTTTTTGAACGATCGAGGAACGTTAATGTAGAGAAAAACAAAGGTATTTTGTTGTATAAAGACTGCGCGATCTAGCTTCCATTTGTATTTCAATTTTATACGTATATTATTATTTTGCAGAATTGGTAAAATAAAGAAACAGATATCACGTTATTCAAGAAAATTGTTGACCAGTTAGCCTGAGTTTGTCAACTCTAGGTTGAAATTGTCACAAAGTAATTTAATTATATAACCTCTGTTTCAATTCAGTCTCTTAAAAGTTGCGCGTCTGCTTAGATTTTCTATAAGCCAATCAACGTTTATTGTTTTACCTATACTACGTGTCTCTTTTGTTCTAAACATATATTGTTAAAACGCAGTTTAGTTTTCACTCTCTCTTTGTTACAATACAATACACTTTATTTTGAGAGGGTAAAACATGATTAACACCGCAGAGGAGTTTTCTAACAAAATGGCGCTCATCACACTAATCACAATACAAATATACAAAACAATCACATAAAATATTTCAATTAAAATTAATCATATCCTACATTTATAGTCAATCCAATAAATAAAATTCATTTATGATTGGAAAAAGGAAATCAATAATTTTTAAAAATAAAATAGCGGCCACAATAAAGTAGAAAACTGCACACAAAGCAGCAAAGGTCTTCAAGATGTGAAGCAGAATTGAGTTTGTTTTCAAGAAATTCTCTAAGTTTACTTTTAAAAGAAATGAAGCGCGACTGCTGGAAAAGTATCTGTTATCACTGCTATCCAACGGTTCAACGTTTTCCCTCCATTTTCATCCTCAAAATGTCGCTTCAACCCATAAACCATTCCATATAATTAACAAGGCGGATAGCGACCGCACGTCTTCTTAGCCACTTCCTCGACCGACTTTGTAAGCCAGAAGTTCAGGGAAAGCTTGCCCTCTGCACTGACCAAGGCTTAGCCAATACGGCTCTACCGAGGTCTAGGCAGATGTCAACGGAACGGTCAAAATAAATTGCTTAAAAAGCTTGTCGCTACAAAATGATTGATGATCGCCATAAGAAGCCTGTTAGTCCTTCAGATTAACTGTGATTGCACGCAACCTTACGTTGAACTTCTTTGATCATCGCCTTCAGAATCTGATGTTTCGAGCGTAACTACTATGTCAGAGCAACGTAATGAACAGTTAAGGCGTGATGTTTTTCTATTCGTCTTAGGCCAAGCTCACAGGAAGCAATTATTCCCAGGGGATAGGGTTATCCCTAATCATTGTGCTATCCCTATCCGCAAAGACAATTTTCCTTACAATCTCGAAATGTTGATACCATGAACTCAGGAGGCTGTGAATAGAGATATAAACTTGATAACCCGAGGCAGGGGTAATAAAAGTTATCTCGTTCCATGCCCGCTGTTTATAGTGAGAGAGTATATTTAGGGTTTTTGAATGTACGCGTGCGTACTATTCAAGCTCGATTACGCAGCTCATGTAATTATCTAAATTTGGACCCCGTACCCCATAATAACCCTGCCTTCGTTCTCCGAGATGGTTCGCATGTCCCCATTTTAAGGGCCACTTAACAATGGATCTCGACGACAAATGAACTACAATGATTTGGACACGATTAAAGTAACGCGCCATTTTGGCCTCTCTGGGATCAAAATAGTGCTGCTCGGTCTTTGTCTTACTAATTCACTAAATTTGTAGTATAATAAAAATTTACGTTAGAAATAATTGTGTATTGCAAAGACAAACCTGAAGAAAGGTTCCAGGCTTTTACTAGATTCGTACCACTGACCCGTGCAAAACTCCGGATCAGTGCTCTAACCAACTGAAGTATAAAACCACATTTTTAGTGGGTCAATCGATGCCAATGTGAAATTTTTAACGATTATTTTCCTAAGCGTCAATAACCCCGAGATTAAAGTCAAGATAGTTTTATTTTTTGTAGTGATGGTCTAATTGCTTTAATAGTTTCACTTAGCTAGTCAGGCAAAATGGCATTACTAAAATTAAATACTTTCTTTAAGTCTAGTTCGGAATAAAACGCGCGTTTTTCGCAGTTAGAATCTAATGAAAGTAGAACAGTAATATGGTAACCAATGAGAATGCAGGATTTGCAGTCATGTCCACTCCGGAAGACGTATATGTTATCTATGCTCAGTAACTGGTCAGGTTTTCAGGTCTATCATAATGGCTGTCTCTTTCTCCGATCATATTTTCCGCCATGAGAGGCATCGCCCATGCAGGGTAGTTCAAATTTTATTTACGACAAAAGCATGATGTGCAGATATTATAATTATTGCCACCGTTTCGTGCGACAGTTGATTGGATTTTCTCAATCACCCTTTTAATTATCTCTTATGGCCCTTAAACGTACAAGCGAGACAAAAGAGAACAATTTACAAGTATACAAGCTTTATTTTTGACTTTTGCTCAAAATAGAAGTATAATAATCTCGAAAGCGTTGTTTATCTCATAGTACATACAAATCACTATCCAATCAATGAACTAACACTAAACTTGGGCTGCCTGTGGCTTGATCAGCATTATCCAGTTTTTAACCTATGCTATCTAAAGTCTTATACTCAGGGTTAGAAAGTGCGCATTCTAGAGCCAGGCTAACTAAAATGTCATAAAGTCTAAGTAGGTCTGGCCAAGGAGGTGGAAAATTTATGTAAAGCAAAAGCAAACACAAATAATCAACTCATCAACTAAAAAAGCACGGCAACAATCGACACCACAGGTATGGTACACCAGCTTCACAACAATTCCGGTATTTGATTATGAACAGCTGGTTCAAAACAGCGAAAAAGGCACATTTATCTATCATTTATCTATCATGAATCACGAAATAAATAAATCCCCATTCACGCTTCACGCAAAGCAAAAAATGCCATTCATGTGTCATGTTGAGGACTCTTCTTGAAGGCACGCAAGAATGGTCCAGCTGTCAAGTATTGTTACGGACAGATGATCGAGGCACTATATTTTGAATAGAAATCGTGTTTCTGCTTTTTTGTCAGAAAAAAAAATTTGTATACAAATTTGAGAAAATTTAGATTTTCTCATTTCCTTGACGATAAAAATATACGGTATAAATTCATGCCAGCATGATAAATAGCCCTTCATATTGTCTTCCTAACAAGTAGTTTACCCCCTTTTTGGTAAGACCCTAAACTAACCCTACCCTAGGGACATGAACTTTCGCATGTGTACCAAAAATAGAAGCATACACGTTTCCGGTTTTGCATCCCTCCTTAGACGACGTAATCGTGACGTTTTGCAAACAAGCAAATATAATAGATGTTGAGTGTTTTATGTTGTTACAGTAGTGGAGAAAGAAATCGCTGTTTTCTTGAATTTATTCCTTTGTTTGCAACATTTTAACTATCTGCAGTAGTCAATCAGAGCAATTCAGACTGTTAGATAATTCGGTCAACCGGCGACATGATGTAAAGTTGGTTTTTACGGCAATATCAAAGCATCCAATTCGTCAGTTGTCACGGTTCCGACTGCAAAATTTTAAAAAATCCTTCAGTGTTTTTATATATGCAGCAGCAGAAGATATGGAGGACTTTGTAACGATAAGCTTAGATAGCAATCAATGTGATATTTGTGAACACGAAACAGGTGAGGAGCTGATTCCGTGTGTTTTGAATGATCGATGTTTACGACAGAACTGCGATTCTGAACAAGAAGACCAATCACATGGTAATTTCAAACGAGTCCATCGTGGCTGTCTAGAGAAATGGAAATCTGTAATGAGAAATAGTTTGAAGCCTTTAGGTCAACGGTCAAAAAGAACTTTAAAAGACAAAATTATGGACTTTATGAATTCAAACGGCGGGAAATGCGAGGAACGATTAGTCGAAATGCTAATTCCTACAAAACAACAACAAGTGCAATCCGAAAGCGAAACTGGGAAAACAACACATACACATTGTTTAAGGCAATTTGAGGATAAAAATCACGGCGACAATGATAAATACGTCAGTTTTCTTGTTGACGAAACATATAGTGTTAAAAGAGTTGATGGCTCACGAAAAGTTCGTGTTCATTCAGTAGATATGGAAACCACAGAATTCGATGTCGAAGATCACGTCAAAATACGATCCAGCGAGAAATACACCATTCAACAGCGTAAGTTACTAAAATTTTTGCTTAGTTTGATTAGTATGCATATGAAGACCTGGACTTTTCTCGTTCAGCTTTCTTTAAAGTTATTAGTTTTATAGCTGAACCCACTAAGAATATAGTTTTGTATTAAGTTTTACTTGCTGTTTTTAACATAGAAATTAATTCCCCAAAAACGTCAAACGTTATACCCAGAGGCAAGGGAACACCGGGAAGGGGCACTTCCCCTTCCCATCCCCCCAATAAATGTGCTTGCTGTCTGACCTCCCAATAGTTTTTTTTTTTCAAAATTAGTAACTGGCTCCTGGTAATTTTTTGGTTAACATGGTTACTAAATAAAAAAATAATTATAATTTAAATAAATACTTTATTTATACTTGAATTTCTGGAGTAGCTGTAAAGCTAATATTTCCGAGTTTAACACAAACAGGACACAATTAAAAACCCCAACTGACAGGAGGCAACCCAGTAGGCTATTTACAAAGCATGGTGAATTTGACTCAGAGATCATCGAAGACAAATCCAGAGTCTGGTCAGAGTCAGTTTTGAACCCGGGACGCCCGCATGCAAATCTAGCACCCTGACGACTGAGCCACGCTGCCCCCTGAGTTACTACAAATTTTTGACCTTATTGTTTTGTGAGGATGCTTTTAAAAACATATTTTGTATTTTTGTTGTTTTACTAATTCTTATTGTTGTTTTCACTTTTCACACCTTCTGTGAACTAAAAAATATATGCATGTTATAATCACTGAGCAGAGTCCAATTACAAGCACTCATTTTATAATTCTGTATCATACATTGGCATGATAGAGCGAGTAAAAAGTTATCTGAAGAAATGTCAACTAAACTAAAAGCCCTAAAAATTTATTTGTACTGTCTATCACTCACTGTCAACTCATCCTACAGTACTTGCTCCGGAGAGTGGGCCGGAGCATGATGCCACTGATCAACATCTGCCTTGCATTACAGTATTTGGCTTCTTGCTCTGCCATATGCTAGCTTGACCAGTCCAGACTTTTCCGTTCAGCCTCAATAGTTCTCTTACACATAATCTTCATTCAGCCACATTTTTTTGCATTCACAGGTGTTGTTATCTTCTAATTCTTTTCAAAACTTCCACTTGGTTTGTTCAAGAAAATTTCAAGCGTTCCAAAAGACTACAAAACAGTCTTTTCTTTCACCGGAAGATCGGAAATCCAAGTGAATTCATCATATGGGAAACTGGAAAGAGGAAGTGGATGCACAGACGTGAGCAAAAAGGAATTCCTTTTTTCTTTTTTCTGCTCTCTGTGCATTTGTTTTCTCTTCCCAGTTTCCCATATGATGAACATTCTTGGATTTTCAATTTCCTGGCAAAGGAAGAGACTGTTTTGCAGTCTATTCATGAATAATAGAACTTTATGTCATAGATTATTAAAAAATGCATTACTTTGATTAGTTTGATAACAATTTTTTGGCAAACTTTCAGTGGAAAAGTTATCACTTCAAGAGTTACATGATACTGTTACAAACTACAAGATACAAGTAACAGGTATTGCACATTATATTAGTTAATATCTACAGTAGAATATCATTAATGCATGCTCTGGAGTTTTCATCATTTATTTTTATGAAATTTGATAATAGCTAGTTCACAGCTAATTTGTACAAATTATAGAGTAAAGCAGATTTAATGTTTTGGCTAAAAGTGTTTAAATAAAGATTAAAATTTTATTATGATCATTTATTTAATAAATTTTAGTTCATTGTGTTTTAAGTACATACTAAGCTCAAAGACATCTTGGATTTAAGGAGTTATTATTAAACAGGGCAGTTGTGCCTACCAGGATAACTATACAAGGTGTTTATGCCATTAATAAATCATGACACTCGTTTTGAACAAAAAGCACCTTGATTCTTTGTAGGGATGAAAACAAAACGTCCAACTAGAAACCCTGTTTGTATGAGGGAGACCCTTGTGTGTCTTAGAGGCAACCTTCTGTGTAGGGGTGAAAACAAAACATCCAGCTATAAGCTAGAAACTTTGTCTGTATGAGGGAGACCCTTGTGTGTCATAGAGACAACATTCTGTTTAAAGTTGAAAACAAAACGTCCAACTAGAAACCCTGTCTGTATGAGGGAGACCCTTGTGTGTCTTAGAGGCAACCTTCTGTGTAGAGATGAAAACAAAACATCCAACTAGAAACATTAACTCTGTCTGTATGAGGGCAACCCTTGTGTGTCTATAGAGACAACGTTCTGTGTAGGGGTGAAAACAAAACGTCCAACTATAAGCTAGAAACCCTGTCTGTATGAGGGAGACCCTTGTGTGTCATAGAGACAACATTCTGTTTAAAGTTGAAAACAAAACGTCCAACTAGA
>JAOBAY020018608.1:0-14803 GCA_025331085.2 Zoanthus sociatus | reverse complement strand
GTAAAGCTGTTGACACCGAATTCACGACACAACATGAAGGTGCCTGGATACGAATTATCTTTCTTATTTATTAGATATTGTTCTTGCCTGATGTACAGCTTTATTATGACAGCGATTGCTTATTAAGCAAAATCCAACATCAATGGCGTAGCCAGGATTTCTGAGAGGGATGGGGAGGGGGGTTCCAATTACCAATTACTAAAATCTCGGAAATACCCCAAAAAGCGCAAACAGATTATCCAATTATTATTTTCGCTTTTCGTATGGCAAGCGTAGAACAAAATGAACCATTGTTGCATGGGATGAAATCCCCAAAAATGGGCTACACCCTGAACATAATAAGATTAAACTGAGTGTTCTTTGCATTTTAGTGAGACGGGATCAAGAACCAAAAACAGCTGCTCATTCAACTGGAGAAAGTTTGAATTCTGCTTATTGGAGTATAACTGCCATTCTCGCTGTTTTAAACATACTACAGCTGTTGTACAACGTTTGGATCCATCGGAAAATGAAGGGTAAATAAATATTTTGCTACTTTCATTATAAAAAATAAAACATCTTTTGTTAAACCGTTTGACTGTTCGTTTTTTTTTCTCCGTTACAGAAATGGAAGATAAAAAAAGGTACGGATGGACTTCCAGCTAATAGATGCAACGTGTTAGTTACTAACTACCGAATGTTAAGCTAATTCTAATGAGCTTCTACACTAGAACAACTATTTCTCAGCTAAACAGCACTAGACATTTTCTTTTTTCTACTTCAAAGTTTAGAACATGTGGTCAAATAGTACATATTGTGTTTAACGTTAAAATGTTCTCATGTCATTATGGAGACAAACCAACACATTCTTCAAAAACTATATTTAATATTTTTCAGACGTTTGATAGACAAAAGGAGCAGCAACTTCGTCTCAAAAGAGGTAACAAATCTTCTTAAATTTCCAACCTTTGCTAACTGCAAAAAATATGCGCCCAAATTTGGTAATAGTCGATTTCGGTTAATCAATCCTTAACCGTCGTAACCGAGAATTAACATAATAATAATATATTAACATAATATCCCAATTAACCTCCAAGTTTGACTTCAATTTGGCTGATTTAGCAACAGGACGGGGACGTCAGATGACGACGGGAGAGCGAACGGAATAGCCTGGATTCTGTTCTGATTTGACCATATTTGGGTATTTGCACTGCACGCGCCGTCGTCAAGTGAGGTTCCCGTTGTCTTGCTAAATCAGCTATCTTTTATCGTTCCGGAGCACTTTATACCCCTCCGGTCCCAGATGACCTCAAAAAACCCGGTAGGATAGGGTTAAATTAATTTATTTCGTAAAGTTATGAACTAGCAATAAAGACTCAATACGTTCCTTTTAATCAGCTTCCACATGTTCTTGTGCAAAACTAGATATCGATATTCAGTCTAATATTACGTTTTGCTGGCTTTTTTACAGCAGACCTTTGAGGATGATGAAGAACCAAATCAGTTAAGTTCACCTTCAGTCAAAGAAAGCGATATTCCTCTGGTGTCAATGGAAAGAAGCTGGGAGGTATCACGTGATCAAGTTAGCTTGGTGAAAATCATTGGAAAAGGCGCGTTTGGCCAGGTTGCTAAGGCGAAAATAAAAAATGTGCCAAATGCAAAAAGAGATCAAACGGTTGCAGTAAAAATGCTAAAAGGTTTGTGTACGTGGAAGATATAATATGAGAAGTAAAGCGTTTTACGAAAGCGTGGGAAAATTATAGACTACAAACATTTCATTTCCGTAAAGTATAACTGCTAAAAATCAATTTTATAAAATGTTGACAGATTATCAAAAAGAATAAAACGTAACATTTTAAAGTCGTGACGTAATATCGTGATGATCTAGTTCGATTGCGGGCGCAAGTATTGCGTCCTTCTTAGTCAAGGGCTAGCACATTTTTCAATATATTTCTAAGAACAGGGGCCGAGAGATTGATAGAAAAACATATTTCTGAAATCTAAAACAGTTTTAATTTTATAGGTCAAAAAAATTTTGGAGTTCAGGTTCACTTTAATCTCATTATACAGAGAACACTGCAGCCACAGATAAAAAAAAAAAACATCCGACAGAATCGCTTTCAAGATTCTTGTTTATTTAAATTTCATCTTGCAGAGAATGCTGCAGCCACAGATAGAAAGGACCTGTTATCAGAACTTGAGGTGATGAAACGATTGAGGCCCCACCGACACGTTATCAAACTTTTGGGGTGTGTGACCGAGACAGGTTAGTAGACGTAGTGAAAATTTTTGTCTTTTCAGCTCTAACAGAGAACAGAATGAGTTTTGAACAACATTTAATGACTGCATTTGATTTCAGCTCTAATAGAGCACAGAATGATTTTTGAACAGCATTTAATAACTGCGTTTGATTGAGATTTTCCTATAAAACAACCTGTTGCCTAACTATCTGTAAGCCCAACTTTTTTTCTCTTTTTGCTATCCAAAAATAATCCATGAAACCAACATTGAAGATGAATATAAACTATACATTTAGATCTTCTCGTACAAGCCACGCATGCGTTGGAAGAAGATTTTTTTTAACCAACCACAAGGTCTCGTTTACGATCACCGGCCTCAATTGAGATTTAGACGTTTGTGTGACCTTCTTTCCTTTCCAAGCTAACTCAACTTCCAATCCTTCGGGGGTAGGTAAATGAGTACCTTTGTCTGTTGGGGGCTAACCTGTGATGGATTAGTGTTCCATCCAGGGAGAGTCAAAGAGTTTCATCCACTTATCATTATTGAACGATAGCCGCCGGTTCCGTGGGCCGTTTGGCTTGGAAAATATTTAGCTTTTACCGTAATACAATTAAGGCATTGTGCAAAATAGTTTCCCTTCTTTCAGTCTTTGCACTGGAGTCAAAGTAAGTTTCTGCGATTAACATTTTTGTTATTTATTTTGTAGTCGCTGGTTTAACTATATTGCATTTCTTACTTAATTGTTTATTTATGAAATCAATAAGTACTTTTATTCTATTGTAGGATGTTAGGATGTGAAACTTTGTGCAAGACACTCAAACCCAATACCCCTTCATGATTTTTTTCAGATCCCTTGATGGTGATCATTGAGTATGTCCCATATGGAGATCTCCTTGGTTACTTGAGGAAAAGCCGTGGATTGAAAGACACTTACTACAAGGACCCGGATATAAAACCTAAATCATATCTTACGTCTCAACAGCTCATTAAGTTTTCATGGCAGGTCGCTGATGGCATGGCTTACTTATCCGAAAAGAAGGTTGGTGTGAAGTGTAAAAGGCTGATCACAGAAAACTTTTAAATACTTTAGAGCCAAAATCAGCTTTTGCGTGTTTATAAATCGATTTCAATTCATTCGATATCAAATCTACTAAACATCATTTAATTTGATGCTTTATCATAGCTTTTATTTCATTGTAACTGTAATGCAGGATAAACGCAACTGAAGTAGCTAATAAAAAAAATATTCAGTAAAACACTCACTTCATATGGACAGGACGCCATTTTATTAAGCCTGTTTTTTTTTTCTCGCTCTCTAATAATCAGTATGCATTGCGGACTTACAATTACATACAAGGTACTACAGTAACGGGTATCAAAACTTCTGTTCATCTTTTCAGATCATCCACCGAGACCTGGCTGCTAGGAATGTTCTTGTTGGTGAAGGTGAAACGTGTAAAGTGACCGACTTTGGAATGGCCAGAGATGTACAGCAGGAGGATATCTACACCAAAACATCCAAGGTTGGGATTAACATTGTTTGCTGCGGTTTAACTGTTTGGGAATCAAACTACTTGTAATACTGAATACAATTTATTTCACAGAATTAAGTCATAAGTTTTGATAGACCATTTATTGTAAAAAAACATTTATAATAAGATATTTAAGGGAAAATAGACACTCAGTAGACATCAATAAATCGTCAGCACCTTTCTCGTGCTGTCTTTGAGATGAAAGTCTAACTGGTTGATGGAAACTGTTTTTTTTCAGGGTCGACTACCGGTCAAGTGGACATCCTATGAATCACTGCTGTACGGGAAATACACAACTCAGAGTGACGTGTAAGTACAGCGTATTCTTTTAATTATGTTTTTTACAAAATACTTTACATACCGTAATATTTGAAGGAGTGCATTTAAACGTTTTTTATGTTTATCTACAGCTGGGAGGTATGCAATAACTTCACTGGATTCTTTCTGCAATAATTACCGCCAAACGTACAACTAGTTATTGCCAGCAAGTCCGTGGGTTTTCTCAGTTCATCCGTGTTCAGGATGCTATATTTAAAAATCTTTTGTTTTAGTATTTTCGATTCAATAATTTTAATATTTATTTCTTGTAGGTGGAGTTACGGAGTTCTGTTGTTTGAGATATTTACAATAGGTATGGTTTGTTAGTTTTTACGTTATTATAATTTTTTAATGGAGAACCGCAAAAGCGCACGACGCTTTCCTAAGAGTTGGAAGGCTTCGTAATAAAGATATCATTATAAAGATGTACTAAACTCAAGATTCTAAGTTCTAACAGTTCAACTGTATGGCTTTGTGAGCTGGACCATTTTCAGGAAGTCCAATGATCGTTTGCTAGCTACAGAAATTGAGCCTTTGAACGCTATTGAAGAAACTTCGAAAACAGCAGCCTGGTCACAGTATAGTAAATTAAAAAGAGAAAGATCATTGGAAGAGGGCGTCACATAACAACATTTCTGCCAAGTCTTGCGTCCTGAGTTTTGTTTGATTTTTCTTTCATAATATGTTTTTTGTCTTTTATTCATTACGATCTTGTGAAAGTAGAACTTGTTCCCCTCCTCAGGTGGGTGTCCATATCCGGGAATGAAAGGCCATAGAATCGCACAGTTGCTACAAGATGGGTATAGAATGCCTAAACCGCAGCATGTTCAACAAACTCTGTAAGTGAAGTACAGTGAGATATATGATATTAGACACTGAACAGACATAATTAGAATGCTGCTGAAAATAAATAGCAAAACAGTTACTGTTTACTGTTTATCAGCGAGCACCTATAAAGATCTACAATTAGTTCAAGCTCCATTGAATGCTCGGTTAAGCAACCATTGATCAACGTTGGGTTGCGAATTAAAACAGTTCTTTTGTCAGTTTTTTTTTCGATTTGCTATAGCATATAAATTGTTTTAGTACCTTCACTTAATTATTCATTTTTGAAAAAGAATGATAGATGATTTCTAAATACCCATGATTTTATAATAAAGATATTATGTGTCTAATCTTATAATTATTCTAGAACACAGTTAAAGAAAAACTTTTTATCTTCCAACAAAATCATTTAAAAATGAGATTGCTTCCTCATGCAGATACCAAATGATGTTGGATTGTTGGCAGGAGAACCCGGATGCACGACCAACATTTCCATCATTGAGGGACATTCTAAGGGGAATGGAAAAGAATCACGTAGTAAGCATTACCTTGCACCTGCACAGTAATATACCGCTACTAATTTTTCAGATAAAATGCGACTTTTAAAAAACATGTTAATTGATTGAAATAATGGCAGATATTAAATTATTGAAACAATGATAGTTGATACACGGTACGGCGTATGTTTTAGTGATCAAACACTGAAGCAACGTGCGAAATGTTTTTTCCTAATATGAGATTTCCATTTTTCTAGATGTATATTAACCTTAACTATTGAAATAATGGCAGCTAATAGTTGATAAAGGGTACGGAGTATGTTTTATTGAAACCTTGTGTTGGTGATCACACTAACTAATAGCATTTTTTAATTATATCAAAGTCCGAACTGTTTTTTCCTAATATGAGGTTTCCATCTTTCTAGATGTATATCAACCTTATAATTATTGAAATAATGGCAGCTAATAGTAATAGGGTACGGAGTATGTTTTGCTGAAGCCTTGTTTTGGTGATCACACTAAGTAATAGTATTATTTAATTATATCAAAGTCCAAACTGGTAGTTTTCCTAATATGAAGTTTCTACCTTTCTAGATGTACGTCAACCTTAAAGATTACAACAGCCAGCTGTACGAGAGCCTGGATGATCTTCATGGTGTACAGTGACTCAGTAGCTTTTAGTTACCGAAGTTTGTTTTATACTTTCTCTTGCATTTAAAACAAGAGACGCCTGTTTCTCCCTCTAAAATGAGAGGGAGACATATAACATTGTCAATTAGCAGGGGCGTACGTAGCTATTTTTGGCTGGGGGGGCAGCGTCAATTAATTTGTTAAAAAGCAAAGGAAAAAACAATCGATGTTTGTAAGCGGTGATTGAAAGTCAGCTCGGATAACAGATAGTATAAAAATTTTGCCCCGTAAAAATTATTTTAGTTACAAAGAATTGAACTGCAGGCAGCCAGCAGTTGTGTGAAAAGATCGACAATTCCCACGGTCAATATAGAAATTTATTACATCCCAGTCGACATCCACGAAAAAGAAAAAACTTAATTGTTTTAAGTTTTACGTTTGTTTTTAAATTGTATCTTTGTGCCAGATTATTGTTTTTAAACCAGATTACGTGATAACAGGATAAAAAAACTATTTTAATAATAATTAAACAATTTAATATTAAAATATATGACTAGAAACCCTTGGAAACTTAAAAATCATTAAAAGGACACGACGCTGAGACCAAAACTTTTAGTCTTCTTTAGTTAGTTGATTTAAAGGATGATAATTTTGCTTTTCGTGGGCGTTTTCTCGCCTGGCATTTTGTCGACTTTCTTATTCTTTCTATTTCTCAGACTTTTACGATCCGGCCATCATTCTACACAATGAGGAACAATGGCAAAGAATTAAAAAATCTTGTTGGAAACGTGTTGTAACGCCAGTTGTGGCTTGTCAGTTGATTTATATGCAAACCGAAATTTTACGTTTTCTTGAAGGAATTAAAAACCGTTTTGATCAAAATGTCGAGTTTTTTTAATGTCTGATTTTACATTTTCTAGTGACAAATTTCAATATTTTATGTGAATGTAAATTTCAACTAGATGATTTTAAAAGAGCATTCATAATACCTGATGATGTCTTTGATCGGCGAAAGCTCGAAAGATTTTTTATATACATTTTTATCTACAGTAGTGTTAGGCCTCATCAGAATTTTGTGTAGATATATATTCATAATTATGTTTAAGGAATAGTTCAGCAAAAAGTTGAACGGGCCAATAAAATTTGTATCACAGTTATATAATTGAAGGCTTACAATTTTTCATTCAGTATTTGTGAAAAGATGCAAACTACAAGCCTGAAAAGGTAAAAGAAAAAAGAAAAACTGCATAGCGTAATAACTTAAAGATAAATGAATAAATATTAGAGCCCTTTAGATCCGAGTAGAAGTTCAAGGCGTATGAAAAATATCCTAATGATCCCCCATGTGCTACAAACTTTTGAGAGCTCCCAATATCTGTCGCACCCACACCCCACAGCTCAGTTTTCTTTAGTAAAGATAAAATTCATGTTTTAAAGTATAATAACTCTAGTGAACACAATCATTAACCTCTATTGTCCGTGTAACTCAATATAGGAACACGTTTAATTAATTCCGAAATCATCAATTACAATCAGTCCTTCGTGAATGAATTATGTGTTCCTTTAACTCAAGTTCCATATTCCTGATTTTACAATATCATGAACATGAGGATAATGAGGTCAGATACATTCTTGACCGTTCTGTTTACTGGAGTAACAGGCCTTGAGCAGAATATTGGTTTTCGGTTTATAATACACCTGGCGTTACGTTCTATTGCACATTTAATGACGTTTTTTGAGACTTGTTCAGAAATTTTATTATTAACACTGATCAAACTATTGTTTCCGGTTAGTTGATATTAGCGTGACGTGTCAAAGGTCTTTCCTAAATCAATCCGGCCTTCCCCGGAGCTTTCACTAAATACAATATTCAATTATTATCTTAGACAAGCCTGGTAAATCTTAGATTACTCGTGTTTGGCAAATATCTCAGAAGAAAAGCGAAAGATAATTTAAACAATGCTTCATAAAAAGGACTGGTTTATGCAGCTCAGGAGTGAAATACTTCATTTTTTAATACTTTTGCCATTACTTCCGCCCCAAGGTAAGTTGTGAAATGAAAAATATAGACGTTGTACTGATTTAAAATGACAATCTCATTTAATAGGATATGGAAGAATATCGTAATAAGAAGGACTCCATTTTCAACAATCTCGTTTCATTTGCACTTTTTAAAAGCATAGTGCAATTATTTTTATAGAGATGAAAAAAAAGCTGTTTTCAAAAAAATTTTAAATGCATCATTAAGTGCTTATATGCATACAGTATACATGAGGAACTTAAATTAAGTAAGAAAACACATCTAATAAAACACCTTCGAATTTGCTTTAAGACAATTATGAAAACCAACATAGCATTGAACTGGCCCTGTTAATTTAGATGTTTACTTTAATTGTCGTTGGAGGTCATGTGAATAATAAGATCCTAAATATAATCTTTGCCAAAACCTTGTTTCCTGCCATATGTCTGTAGAATGACACATAAAATATTCAACACTACAAAATTAGGAATGCATTTTATGACAAAACACGGGTTCACAGCATAACCACAGCCTCTACTTACGGTGGAAAGATTAATATTAACTTTTGAGTATTAAAATAATAAATAAATTGTGTTAAAAAAGTCAGTCTTGTTGTTACGTACTAGCCATAGACAGCTGTTTGATGTAAAATAAAGCCAGGCCTTACTCTTGAACGGGCTAGCTGCCGCGACTAAATTTTATAAGCAGCGTTTTTGGTCTTTTTCGACTTCATCAATATGGTATAACTACTAAACAAACTTAGATTCCCTCCCCTACAAAAGGAACATAATTAAAGATCTAGATAAAAGCGCAATGTAATGATTAACTCATGCAGAAACATGCTCGTAGCGAAATCTAAGGTTGATAGTGAGCTTTACTCCTTCGATTCAAACTACACAAAATTGTGAGCTTGGCACCTAGTAGCCATAGGCAATTCACTATTTTATGGTAGTTTGAAGGGGTAACCCACTGTCAACGCATCCATAGTGCCCATTATGGGGCTTTAAGTTAGTTACTAGTACAATTGGATGAATCAACGATGATGTTGTTGTCTGGGGGAGAACATTTCCAGAGGAGTTGGATCGACTGGAAGAAGTGCTTTTAAGATTTTCTTCGGCAGGGCTAAAATTAAAGCCTCGAAAGTGCCTCCTTTTCCAGACCAGTGTTCCCTACCTGGGTCACATCGTGACTAACCAGGGTATTCGAACAGATCCAGCTAAAGTTGAGAAAGTAAGAGATTGGCCTGTTCCAGAGAGTGCAACAGAAGTAAGGAGTTTTCTAGGACTTGCCTCTTATTATCGACGGTTCTGTCCAAGGTTTGCAGATGTTGCAAGGCCTTTGTATAAATTAACTGAAAACAAATCTGACTTTGTTTGGTCTTCTGAGTGTCAGTCAACATTTGAGACATTGAAAGAGTTACTATGTTCAGCACCAATATTGTCATATCCTGATTTTAATGAACAGTTTGTTTTGGACACTGATGCCAGTAACCATGGCATTGGAGCAGTTTTAAGTCAAGGTGGGAAACCTATTGCTTATGCTAGTAGAACCTTATCCAAAGCAGAAAGAAACTATTGTGTAACTAGAAAAGAACTTCTTGCTATTGTTGAGTTTGTGAAACATTTTCGACACTATTTGCAAGGACCAAAGTTCCTTGTCCGAACTGACCATGCTCCGCTACGATCTGTTTTGAAAGTGAAAGAACCTGAAGGTCAGTTGGCTAGATGGATTGAGTTTCTGAGTACGTTTCATTATGAGATTGAGTATCGTGAAGGAAAGAAACATCTGAATGCCGATGCTATGTCACGGAGACCGTGTACTGAACGATGTAGATGGTGCAAGGATTGGAAAAGCCCAGAGAACAAAGTTAGTGTTGAAACACAAACTGAGGAAAGATCAGAGACGGCAGAAAGAAATTTTCAAGATGAGATGTTCCAAGAAAATTCAAAACATTCTTCAGGTAATGAGCAACCAACTGCTACTTGCAATCATGTTAAACTGAACCCGGTTTGGACAAGAAAGTATTTGCGTGAACAACAAGACCTTGACTCTGATTTGAGGGTAATGCTAAACCTTAAGCAAAGCTATAGTGAAAGACCCCTTTGGGAAATTGTATCTCCTTGTAGTAAAATAGTCAAGGTTCTGTGGGCCCAGTGGGAGAGGTTAGAGGTGAAAGACCAGGTACTCTGTCGTAGGTGGGAGGAGGAGAGTGGTACCCAGTGTTCTTACCAGATTGTTTTACCTGTGACATTACAAAAAGAGGCATTTGATGCTCATCATAGTCATACCACAGCCAGCCACAGAGGGGTAACCAAGACCCTGTGTGCTCTTCGTACTCGCTTTTACTGGCCAGGGCAGACATCACAGGTTAAGAGATGGGTGAGGAGTTGTCATGAGTGTGGAGCCAAGAAGATGTGTGATCAGCAACGACAGTGGCTGAGAAAATTGTCAGTGAGTTTGTGTGTCGTTTTGGTGTTCCTGGGGAGCTGCACAGTGATCAAGGAACTAACTTTGAGTCTAAAATTATGGCTGAAGATTGCAAACTCTTGGACATTGAGAAAACTAGGACCATGCCTTTACACCCCCAGTCTGATGGACAAGTCGAGAGGTTTAATTATACCTTAGCGGAGACCAGAGAGACTGGAATATGCAACTCCAGTCGTGTATAATGGCATATCGTAGTTCCGTTCATGAGTCTAGAGGTGAGACGCCAAATTTGTTGATGCTTGGTAGGCAGGTGGAAGTTTCGCTGGATGTAGTGAAAAAACCACCCCTGATGTCGAGCCACTCACTACGGAGCATGCACATGCACTGCAACAAAGGTTGGCAAGTGCTCATGAGGCAGCTAGAAGACAGCTTGGTCGTGCAGCTGAACTTCAGAAAAAAAAACCTATGACAAACGGGTATCAAGTAGACCTTTCCGTCTTGGCGACAGTGTTTAGCTACACCGCATTTGTCGTGCTAAGGGTAGAAAAACTAAGCTGGCCCCTGGAAGAACCCTACCTTATTATAACTGTGATATCAGATGTGAACTACCGCATCCAGAGGAGCCCCTGAGCAAAACCAATGGTGATTCATGCCGATCGTCTTAAATCGTACCTTGGACCTGCTGGGTAGAGGAAAAAGCTGTAAACTCTACTGTGTCCCAGGTTGATGCTATTGAGAAGTCAGAACAAGTTCCCGAGAGTTCTGTGTCAGCAGCAGGTGAGGGAAAAAGTCAGGAAGGAGTTATGTCAGCTGGGGAACCCACAGAGTTTGTTCCTAAAATACTTGAGCCTGTGTCGTCGGTGCCCTATGGCAACGATGATGACTCTGAATCAACTGAAGAAGCTGTTTTACTTGGAGGAAATACCTCTGATGCAGAGACCATAACTGATATAGTTACCGGAGTTGTCAGCAATTCATACGGAAGTGGAGGAATTTCGATCACATTTGTAGCAGATGCAGATACCTCTACTTGTAATGCACCTCAACGAACTGTCACCAGGCGACAGAGGAAACGAAAGAGGCAAAAGTGAACTTCTATTGTTATTTACAGAAAAACATTAACGTTAGAACTGAGAGAGGACACACTGAAACTAGTGATTGTAATTAAGCCTTTATAATTCAATTATTGTTAACATTTCACAGAGTAATTTGAAAGTTATTTTAATTTTACAGAATGCATTAGATATTTTGCAGATAGACAGAAGGAAATACTGTGGAAGACTGACCGGAATCACGCAGCTGATTGAATCTGTGGTAAAACATTTTAGAACAGCGACTGTAAGTTGTTTTATTATTCAAAAATTCTTTCTCCATTTTTCTCGGTAGGTTGCATAGACGAACACTGAGGACAGTGTTGCTTAGGAGGGGGGCAGTGTAGCGAGCGGCTACTACCGGTAACCACCACCCATCCCCCTTATGTGCAGTTTTTGTTAGCACATGTTTGTACTTGTTGAGGAGTGCGGAAAATAAATATGGCGGTCGATTGAATTGTGCTTTTTATCTTTGTTTTGCGTTCAATGGAGCCGTCACACGCCGTTGATGGAATGCATTTATTTCGGTCTATTAGAATTTTAACGACATCTCTCTTGCTTTGCGATGGGCTGTGTAAATGCTACACCTTGCGGTATACACTCACCTCGATCTTACTTTCCTCATTAACAGTGTTGTTGGTGTCTAGGAAGGCTATGCTGTTCTTGCCTGTAATTGTTGTAGGCATCTTTACTGTTTGAGTTTAAGTGGCTGTGAAAGTTTTACCATCGTCCCTCTTAATGCACGCGTTCAAATATTCAACGTAGAGACGCCACCGTTTTGGTTTAACGGGCGAAGTTTTTAACGCTTTCTCCTCAACTTCTTGCATTACAAGCTCTGCGATCACCGCACTGACCGGAGATCCAATGACACATCCCGACAACTGATGGTATAGGTTCCCTCGAATACAAAATAGCTGTTATGTAAGAGAAAGGAGAGTAGATCCAGGACTTGGCTTTTGATCAGCCGTACGTGATCTTTCCAATCATTAGATCCTTTGAGTTTTGGCTAAACGATGTCAATAGCCATGCCTATTGGTATGGTAGTAAATAGCAACAAAAAAAAAAAGGTCAAACGTCACAACCAGCTCATCATCGGCTACAGTTTGGTTACTCATAAAATCTGTGAACTGCTTAGCATTCTTGATAGAATATTCGGTTTAATTCACGAGGTGTTTCACGACTGAGGCTAGATTCTTTGATAGCTCGTAAGTTGGACCGCCAATAAAGCTGTTTGTAGGCCCCAATGGTATCCGTGTTTCAGTGTTTTTAGGGAGAATGAAATGATCGTCCATTTGTTGAAGCTCTACTTTTTGGATCTTAGGCAAACCGTAAAACTACGAGTGGAATCAGAGGGGCATCACCAATAATGCCCAAGACCGCAGAAGGCGATCAAAAATGTAGAGACAATTTCACCCTCTTTTTACATCTGTTTTAAACGCTTTTTATAATTTTTTAGTTATGAACACAGATCGCTCCAACAGTTTTATCTGGCAATTAGCTTTGGAGTTCGGAGGCTGCCGTTTGCTTCCAGCAGCTTTTTCTCTCTAGCTCTATATAAATATGCTAACTTTATTTAAGTCAATTTCGTAAACTCCAAAGGAGTTGCTACGAACATCAAAAAGATACGGTTATTGTTTTTCTTGCATGATCTTTATTCGGATTTAAACAAAAAATGTTGTGCTTTGGAAACCCCGTATATTTTTTCTGTCTTCGTATAGTAATTTACTACTTATATAGTAGAACAAAAGAGGAAGAACAATTTTCATTAGTCAGGCTTCTTGTGGAACAGCCCGACTTTGAAGTGTTTATGAAGCGAAAACAGTTTTTGGTTGTCTGAAAGATCATGATAAGGAAGACAAACATGAAAAATTTCAGAAAGTGAAGATGAATTGTAGAGATGCTACGCATCGAGTTCTGATTGCGAACTATTAAGATGCAAATTAGCAAATGTCACGCGTCATTTTGTTTGCTTAGTACATAGAATATGTTAAAGATTAAGTAAAAAGGCAAACTTATTCAAGTTAAAAATAGTTTAAACCTGATAAAATTGTTTTTAATAAGATAAAATCATTTTCGCTTATAACAACTTGAGTTTGAATTCCGTGCTGTGAATCAGTGTGGAGACATGAGCAAAACGTGCTATTTTTGATGTAGCTTTTGAACTTTGCAAACAAAACTACCTTACAGAATGAGAAAAGAGAATTCTGATACCTCAAATGCATGAGCTAGCCAATCATCAGGGCAAAATTAACAAATTTGGGCAGCTATATCTCGGAGGCATTTTATCCAACTTACTTGAAATTTTCTGTACTTAGTACTTTTGAACTAGTTTGGGTTTATAGGCACTTCAAAATTGCCCTTCGTGTTTAGTCTTCGGTCACAAAAAGTACTCACATGATCAGTGGCTATCACGTGGTCAATAACTGCAGGTAGAGCTAGGATAAACGTGTTGAAAATACTTGCAACTGCTGAGTGCTGTCATTTCAATGGCTGGTTAATTCATTTTGAGTACGTTCAGAGACATTGCGATATTACAGAACACAAATCACAAGATGAATTAACTCTCTAATTTAAATATTAACATGCAAGCTTAAAGTTGATTTAAGTGATTTCTATTCATAAATTTCTCCATGGGAATGAATTACTGAATTACACACTTTTTTATAAGAACCAGTAAATTTTGCCGAGGCTCATTGTTCTTTATTTTTTGGTTGCTTCAGCCTCAATTTGTTCTTAATATGTTCTTATTTTTGTGAGCAGTTTGAAATGACGAGAAATTAAAACAAAAAGACAAGGCATTGAAAAACAATGCTGATCAATTTTAGATATGATAATAAATGGGAAACAATATTTTGAGGAGATCTGTGTACATTTATCCAAGATTACTGACCACTGTGCATGTTGTCCTCTCTCGCAGTCATCGCCTACAGGCTGGCTGATGCAGAAATCAACGTTTTTGTTGCCCAATGATTTTACAACATTTAGCGAATAATTGTTTCAACTATAAACATTTTCACTTTTTTGTAGTCTCATCCTGAGCTTGTTTTAAAATTGTCCTAATTTTTTGGACAATCTGAGCCTCATTGTTTTTATAAAGTTGTTCTTGTAAAAAAAAGCGTATATCACTTACACTTTTATTAGAGTTTATTATTTTGTAACAGTAAAGAATTAAGAATATCATAAGAATATGCCCAACCTCATCTTTTTATTCGTTTCTTATGTTTTATGGAGTTGTCATCTTAC
>JAOBAY020018607.1:0-24880 GCA_025331085.2 Zoanthus sociatus | reverse complement strand
CATGCATATGATCATTCTCTACCTAAAAAAATTTCATCAAACCAATGTTGAAAATTGTAATTTTCTCATAGTATTATTTGTAAAAAAAAAAAACAGACGCGGCGGCTTTTTTGCAATGCGGACGCTGATGAGAAACCGGGAATTTATTTTATTTGGCCTGATATGAGTGACGATGCGCTAGATCGGCGAAAGCTTGGAGAACCAAATTACTGTAGCATTCTAAAAGGCCTCACTCAAATTATAAACGTTTCATTAGGAATGAACACTAATCGATTCTACTTTAACTTGTTCACATTTTATCTTCCTTGCAATTGATTTCATCAAGATAAAAAATCAATCATAACTCTGAGATTTTTCATTTGTTAGAATACCAAAATACAAATGAAATATAGAAATGAAACAAATAACAGTCGAACTTGGGTAAACTTGTATTGTGGTGGGAGAGAAATGTTTTTCAAATTTCATATCTCACAATTATTGCGAAACAGCATATATTCTTGACGACTCAATGTTGGTGTGTATTCCGTATGTTTTCCTTCCGACCTCACTGCCCCTGGGCCCCCCACATCACATATTAGTAGCAAGTGCTTTTCTCTTATTTAGCGCTCACTCAAGGACTGCAGCCCAAAACCTCAGTTCGAAAATTCTTCGCACTAAAAAGTTGTAAAACTTATTTATTTGTAAAACTACTTCTTTATTAGACTTATTATAGACTTCCTAATACGGTAAATATTTTCTGTGTATTTAGCATATAGGTTTATAGCATGCTAAATTTAAAACTGTCATTGGCTTCATTCCTGTGATATCACCACATATAATCACTTGCTAAATTCTTAACTGAAAAGCCGAGCTTTTCAATGACTTGATACAGTTGGCCTGTTTAACATCCGTTGTTTTGTTTCCTAATTTGCGCACTAAAAATAGAAATTTATTCCGAGTTCGTATGCCAGTATTTGAACAATTAACAATTTAAAAATTTAATACATAGTTTTTCATATTGTACTTCATATCTACTCGAATGCTTCAAAGAACACTAGCAAACAAACATTCTACAATTATTCGCTATCGATACGTACCCGAGTCGTCTTCAGTCGAGCGAGGAGTATCGTTTTAATATAGTGTATTATAGAAATGTAAGCTTTCTTGAAACATTTTTGAAAAAAGGCAATGTAATTAACAAAACCGGTTTCAAGTGCGACTTTTGTCCAAGGGTCATAGTAATTAGAATATGTTGTTTGATTATTTTAAAAAGAAAAACTTTCCACAGCAAATGTTTTAAAACAATAGTTTTAAAAACACAGATAACAATTCATATAAATTTCCATTTTATCAATTAACTATAACATTTGCTAGGCATAAAAATATTTATTGATAAGTAAAAGCTCTTAAATCTCCTCAGACACATGGCAATTTCAAAATTATCAAGATGCAAAATAACAGTCATGTTTGCCTAAACAACAAAACATTGGTAACTTTCACTTATTTTTTCGACGACCGTGAGACAGAGTTATATTTTGCGGTTTGAGCTAAACACCAACCTCGTATCGATATATGTTGATCAGGTGAGGCTTACCTATGGTAGTCAACGAAGTCATACAGAATAAAACTGCATTTCCAAAGCTCCACTTTCCATACATTGTCGCGTACGATTCCAAATAGTAGCTAGAAAGTGTTATTTCCTCTTCTTGAGTGAGTTGAGAAATGTTATACTTCCAAAAGATTTGAGCGCGAAGGTTATCCAATTTCTTGAGTTTAAATAGTAATTTTTCCTCTTCTATTGCCTGAAAGATCGCTGCTCCTCCTAATAAATATCCGCAGTAAACAAGTACTTTGACAAAAAAAAATATCCTTTGTTGCGAGATGTTCATGGTAAACTGGGTATAATGAACAACAAACCGTTATCTAACAAGAATTAAAGACTAATCAGATCTCTTTTGGAATTTCTTTCTGTTGGCTGATTTGAAGAAGTTCCTTAAAATCCTAAACTTTTGCCAGCTAGCTTCTGTGACACAGCATCAATTATTCAAAACTCTTGTCACCGATACAATGATGAAATGAACGGATACAACAATTTTAGCCAAGATTATCACCATTGGGAACCGATAATCTGCTACATTTATACGAGATCTGGCAATAACAACAAAATCAATCAAAATTTTTAGGGGAACGGTTTTGATCTTGTTTTGAATTCTGCCGGGTTTCAACAGCGTTCTCAAAAGTTGTGTCCTTATAACTTATCGTCCTTCTAACCGAGTTGCAAACTTATCTTTAATCTACGAAAGGGTTTGGCAATATTCCCTCATTCGTTCACGGCTAAATTACTGGTAATCCTCAATGGTTTTCAATATATATATATACACCACACAAACAATACCCTAGTCTATGTCAGTGATCAGGTTAGTTGAAGTATATGGTTGCCAGTTCTGCACATAGTCTAATTTACCAGGATGGAAACAAGGTTAAATTGAAAAGTTAAGGATCTCACGGAATTAGTGGTACAAATTAAACTTGGAAATAATGGAACAGCAAAATAAGTGGTAGGCTGTATTTGAAAATGACACTTCAGGTTAACATTGTTGTATTGAGACCTCTCTTTATAGTTCTGTGAATCGCTCCACCACGGATGA
This sequence comes from Zoanthus sociatus, assembly GCA_025331085.2. Lineage (NCBI taxonomy): Eukaryota > Metazoa > Cnidaria > Anthozoa > Zoantharia > Zoanthidae > Zoanthus > Zoanthus sociatus. Next base: position 22,253 of record JAOBAY020018607.1, on the reverse strand, counting down.
GAGCACATTTCCGTAATTCAGTATGACAATTGAAAGTCATCTTCGAAACAATCAATATTCGCTTCAAATTCGAATTTGACTTTTCAATGGATTTATTTGCAAGTGTAATTTCTAAAGGTGATCGAAGGAGATCAAGCTGAATCTCGAACAAAAATCATGCCTCGCTATCGCTAAGCTAAACTTCAGTTGAACTGCTAAAATTTCTCTAGGATATCTGTAACTTGTATCCAGGCACACTAGTTAAAAGCATTTCAATCACAGATTATTCGTTCAAAATAGTTTTATCAACAAACAAGCTAAGACGTTTTAAACGTTATAGTACGATTAATTGCCCAAAGTCAAATTTTCAACAAAGCAACATCTTACAATCTCGTTCCAAAGCCCCGTACTAATTATCTTAAGAATAGATTTAGCAACAGTGGTGGGGTGCTTTGGAACGGCTTGCCAGTTGGCAAACAAGTACTTTAAATGAGTTCAAAACTGGCTGCAAAACTCAGTGCTCTTTAAATTTTTGACCACGGATCTCATGGAAATCAAGTTTTATTTTATCTTCTTATGATTAATTACAAAGTTCTTACTAATGTTACTAGAAGTTTCTGGAAGAAAGGGAAGTGCTGCGACAGTTAAAAACAAGTTAAGTAGCGAGTTCCTAGGCAACGACTTCCTCGTGTCAAGATATTGCTCGTCGTCGGTCTGAAACTCTCTTTAAAACCTCCTTGAACACTCTTTGAGAGCTGTGGTAGCTTGTCCCAAGAAACTGATGAATAAACATTATGCCAAACTTACCAAATTTTAGATAGAAATCCGCAATAATCCACAATAATCCGCAATCCCTAGCTGACCACGAGGTGAGGTAAGGTAAACTGCATTCCAGTCTCTCGCGGCCTTTTGAAATCGAGGCTCAAGCGCAAGACACCAAAATTTGCACAGCATATAATCGTACCGCGCATGCTCGGGATCGCAAGGACAAATAGAATAGTTTCGCTGCTCCTGCGTCGCAGCAATAATATACTTAACAAAATTACTCGATTCTGATTGGTGGAGACGAGTACAATTTTAGCGTAATGTGTACTCTTCAGAGTACCAATTAAGTTGTTATGGTAACGACGTGAGCACCAAATGGTTCACGAGCTCAAAGTTTGTTTTAAAATTATTTATTTTATTTTATTACTATTTTCTTTTTTGAGATTTGTTTTAAACCCGAATAAAAAAGCACTTCTAAAAATCGTCACTATTATTGCATTGTTATATCTGATATAAACAAAACATTATGAGAGATTTGCATGATTGATTTCTAGATGCCTCGTCTTTTATCGAAGTAATTTTGTTCAGTGTATCATAATTTGAACAACTCTCGAACAATTTGTAATTAATAGGCACTCGCTATGTTTTCAAAATTCTCAAACTGGATTTGCCCAATTTTGAGATATCGGAAAACATCACTCGTACCTATTAATTACGAATTGCACGAGAGATTGTGCGATTTCATATACTAATTGTATTCTATAGTAGTTGTTAGTTATTAGAATAGTTAGTATATATAGTAATTAAAGTAGTTAGAATTATTTAATTTCTTTAAGAATATACCTGATGAGAGTTTCCGTGGGTAAATACAATAAATGATGATGATGATAATGTTAAATTCAACTGAGCAAAGAGAAAACTCTTCGCCTCTGTCTGAACTCAAACCAATTAGTCGAATGATTTTACATTTTTGCAGCAAGCGAAGCCAGTAGTCTCCTATTCGGAACTCAACAAACATGCGATACATACGATCAGCGGTTCAAGTCCACCGCATCGAGAGTCGATTCAAGAATGTCACTAAGATTTCGGTACACTCGATACATGCGATCAGCGGATCAAATAGAGTGTGATAAATTGAACACGTTAAAGTGTATTTCACGGTTTCATAACTGAACCACTCCAAGTGCGTTTGCTCCAACACCAATTTACTTTTCTCCCCTTACAGTAATAGTAATGGCGAAAATAGAACAGTATTGTCACTCTAACAAAATAGTGTACTCGCAGCACTCACTTTCTATTGGAAATAACTAGTAGAGTAAATACATAAAAAAGGCAAGATGATTAATCGAAAGGAAATCAAATGACCATTCGACAAAGTTGAAATTATTTCAATTCATACAAAAGAATTTATTGGATTATTTTTAATCTTCCGAAAAATTATATATAACATGGAATCTTGGAGTCACTTCCCTCGCATTCTTACCCATAAGTCTTTGCAGGATTAAGCGCGGAAAATTAAGAGAGAAAATTTTCATGTGGTCCATCAGTAGCGCCGTGTAGCTAAACATTGCTTTGTAGCTAGTTAAAACCAAAGCTTATAAAAGTGAAAAATAGCTAAAAAGTATTGGCATGTACCTGGTGTGGAACTATTCAGTATGCGTGGAGTTTCACAGTAAACTGCAAACAATATCTTTGCACCTGTGATAGGAGTGAATCGTTACGCGTTGAATATGCAAGTTGAAGAATGACAAAACAAAAACGAAACAGAAAATTGTATTTTTACTCGGAACATCGGTCCCGAATATTTGGATTTTAAAGATTAAAGTATTCATCGGAATAACTTGCACAGGGCGAAATAGTATATTACCGTTCTCGGAAACAATGCGGAAACTCGCACTGTTCTCGTTACCGTCGCGTTTCCGTATTGCGGAAACATGCAAGAACAAAATGATATCAGTTTTGCGCGTTTCCGTCAAGTTTCCTCGTCGGAAATATGAAATAGTGTTTCCGCATCGTAAACTTAGCATAAACGTGCAATATATATACACGAATTTTAGAGTAATTTTGACATTTGTCTTTTGAAGGTAACAGCAGAAATGATTTAAAACACATGTATGATTGAAGTAACGCTTTCTATCAATCTGCAAATATCTTTTCCTCCCAGTTTGCATTTTTGAAGTGAAAACATCTATTGCAAACGACAGGATTTGTCGCTTGACTTACATTTTTGTTTTTATTTTACTTTTTCTCGTACGCGTGTAAAAGTAATAACATTTTAGCTAGGTACTCTTGTGCTATCGAGCATTTTATAATCAATGCAACTTATTTTGCTCATGGTCTGCTTTCGTTTATGCATCTCTAATGGTTTTTATTACATGAAATACGGTTTTAATACTGGTAGTTGAAAAGACACATATATGGACCAAGAAGTTTTGCCAAAATGTACACAACATTATTGACTGCAATAATATTAATACCAACAATCGTAATGTTCCATGGTGTCTAATGAAGTCTAAGTGGTATTTTCAAAACCATAAAACTTAAGCTTAAAAACGTAAGTCAAATGTACTACAACAAACGTTTAATTTCTGGGTCTCAATTATGACTGAGAAAAGTCTATTAAAATTACTTAAAATACAAAATAGCAAACAGCCTAAGAGCCTTTCATATCTTCAAACGCTTGCAAATGATCGCCAAAATGTCGCTCAAGTGAGTCCAGTAGGATAACAAATAAAGTACAAACTGACTTTTATCAAAATATTAAAAAAATTTATTTACATCTTTTGGGAATAGGCCGTCAAGTGAATTGAAAGCTTTCTTTTTAATTAACAAAACAACTTTTCTGCACATATTTACATCACCGACATTTAAATTATTTACATCCCATCATTAACTAAAAATTTTATGTAAAACATTCAATTCAGTCGTAATATTCCTTAAAATTACATCATTTTAAAAAGATATATACGCTTCTTTAAAACAACAAAATATAACGTAACACGGTATTTCATATACTATTAAGTCATTAATTACAACCCTTCAGAAAGGTCGAACCACCAGTGCATTGAGACGTACGTTACTTTTGGGGTTGTTGACAAAACATTAAGTCCGGCAAAGTTAAAACTACAATTTATCAGAACCGATCATATTATACATGCTAAATACAACTGAATACACGGACATCTGTGACTTTCATATTCTACCACGCTGCTTTAACAGAACCACAAAGAGTTTTTACACACGGAAATTTGAAATTAATACAATACAAAAAGTTGACAATATGTTCTCTCTACTTCACAAAATATAATTTAAAGTAGTGTTCGGTTACAAAGAGGTGAAACTATAACATATTTTTGTCCTGCATAAGTTTCCTCCGCAGAAACGAAACGGCAATATATTCTCTGCACTGGTAAGAAAGTTGCCGAGCCTGATCTTTCAAAATCATTCAAATACCACACAGAGAGAGGATTCCCATATCCAAGGCTATTTAATGAAGGCTTCAGCCACTTCACTGTTGCAAACGCATGTGTGTTTTGTTTTCCATCAATATGAACATTGTGGACAATGTAACTGTTGACAATTCCAGGTCTCATCATTTCCGCGTTGATACTGCCACCTTCCCCACACCATGATGCCATAATACAACCATATTTGAGCAGTCTTGAATTCATTTGGGAACCATAAGTTTCACCTGCAAAAGTCAAGGATTTATACTTTTTGACAAGGTGAGCCAGGTGAAATGATGCAGCATTCACATTTGGGTATAGCTTGAGGTACAAGGTACGTAGTGAACTGATGTCATCAGAATCGAGACGCTCCAGTTTGTAGGGACCAGACAAACAAAAGGCATCCAAATTTGTCCACACATGTTCTTTACCAACTAAAGGACCACGGCAGGCCAGCATAAGATCGAGTGACTCTACTGTATGGGTGATGTTCTGTGCCTCCAGTTGTTCTACATCATTCTTTATTAGTTTGTTAAATAGTAAATTTATCATATTTAAAGTTATAATTTTTATGTAGTACTACATAATGTTTTGATACTAAAAAGATAAGTTTATGAATTATTAAGTTGAAAATAACTATTAATGTCAAATAGTAATACTTACATCTAAATGATGTTCTTATTGATAACATTCTAGGCATGCACTTTGCAGTCAATCTGCAAATGACTTTGTGCAAATTACCCTGTTTTTAACCTTAGTGAGAGAGAGAAAATCTCTTAACCAATTAAAGAATGATAAATGCCAATATTTTTAACGGAGAGTAAATAGCGTTGTTAGATTTTTTTACTGTTTCATAACATGAAGTGATTTGCATGTATATTGTTCCATTCACAGAAGCTGGAGTACCGTCTTACGGCCCTGGAGACTGCACCCCTTAAGGATAAAGATAGAAAGAAAGCTGATGAATTATTTCGCACCCCAAGTGCCCTTCATTATATTTCCAGTGAAGAGAGTGATGAAGAGAATAACGGAGCTGGACCTCGTCCTCGGAAAGTCATTAAACTTGCTTTTGAAAGGTCAAAATTAAAGAACATTAAGGCTGCTCTGGATGAGCACAGGCAGAACACTATGACATCCAGTCAGAGACGAACCGCAGCTGTTGTTCGTCAGGCGATGGAAGTTTCGCCACGTCGCCCTCCAGAAGGAAGTCCGAGATGGGCAGTCAAATCAGAATTTTTGTAATTACCGTTATTTTTGTTAAAGTTTCAAAATTAGAACGTTCATGTCTTTTCGTAAATATTTGGAAAAAATATATTTATAAATTTTACGTACTTTTTCGTAAGTATTAAATGTTATAGTTTGTCTACTAATTGGTATTTAGATAATAGGGTTTTTTTCTGTAAGTACGGAAAATATATCTTTTGCTGAAATATTAACGAAATGAGCAAAATCCTGAAAAAAGCTGTGTGATACGGCCAAAACATCGATCGTTTCCTTTCGCCAGTGATTTATTTTTTGTACTTACATATATGACTGGATTACTCAAAACATTCATTGTTAAGTTCGTTTCTTTAGTTTGAGAATTAACTTTGTCATAGGTAGTACTTTTTAGCTACACAAAGATGTACGATTCATACAGTTAGTTATCCATTTATTGTAATTCAAGGAAGATAAATGTTAATGAAAAAATAAAGAAACTTTGGAATCTAAACGATTTTTCGGTTTTTGTCCATATTTGTTTGGTTGTTAAATTTTCAGTTATAGGTATTCTTTCTACTGATTCGGGGATTATTTTAACGAAACAGGGACATTTATATATGTTTTGTTTTTAAGAAAAAAAATAACATGTATGTAGGAAAAGTTAATGTTCGCTGAAATGTGGCAGTCTTTTTTTTTTAATTTTCTTTAAGTCTGCTTTTGAATCGTCTCTTTTATGTTTTTGTTAAGAAGAAATCTTATATTTGTTCGTTCATGTCCCGCACCGAAAAGGGGAAGATATTTGGGTAGATTTGGGTGTTTTCGTGACAGAGAAGGAAAGCAACTGAAGCGCGGCGCAATCAATCGATATCTTGTACATAACCATATCTCCACGGCAAAATAAAACACGATGGTACGAAAAAAGAGAATTAATGGCGACATTCCTTAGTGGCTAGTTTGCGGAAACATGGCGTGAACACAAGATTACGGCGTGCGGAAATGTGACTGAATTACATGAAACGCGCATCCGGAAATGTGACGGAAACGGACTCATTTCCGTCCGTTTCCGTCGGTTCCGCACATGCGGAAACACATGAATACGGCGCGGTTCCGAAAACGGAAACACAAGTTTCACGAAACGGAAACTTGCAATTACTGTACATTTCCGCTAAGAAACCGCTGACGGAATTGTGTTATTTCGCCCTGTGTTGACACCCAGGAACAATCTTCTTTCACTCGTCCTGCTTGAAATTGCTCTCACAATTAAGTGAGTTAAAGTGAGGCCTTTGCAGTTTATTTTTTTTTTACTTTCACCCAACTCCATTCGTACAAAGTAGTTCCAAGTCGTTTAAACTGTATCCAAACTATGGTTTTATAAAAAGTGATTTACCTGTTTGTGAAATAATTTAAACTTGATATATCCACGACTCGTTCACAGTTCCCTTTGATTTTAATTATAGTTGCAAGTTGTGTTGTAGCTACATAACTTAACCAGAATTGGTTAAGAAACAGAATTGGACTTTCAATAATAAATTATTGTTGTAAAACCGACTCAACAATTTCTTTATTTTTGAAGTAACGCTTAAGTACCAAGTACAATTCAACTTCTCTGACTAAAACTAGCAGCTAAATCTCGCAAGAGGTGCCAGCCATATGCGGGGTGTCCCTAGAACTAAAGTGCTTTTTAGGGGGGTGGGGATAGCACTTATTACGACAATTATGCTTTTGACGTCACGGACCAGAGAATAATATGGTATATAGTTATCAGCCTCCCATCACTCGGTCAAGGTGAATCCGGAAGTAAGGTTTCTAAACTTTAAACCCAAATTACACTATGAAGAACATTCGCAACCCAATTTTTCTTTTTATACCACCATAAGAAGGATAAGGACATTTTATGCATACAAAACCCACAACGGATATATACACTTAAAATACACTTAAATTTTTTTCCTCATAATTCAGGAAGTTGCTTCTCCAACGCATTAAATTTCAAAAATTTTTGAGTTAGCACTTCTTGCACCCTTACCGAAATATTGAATGTCTTGAAGTTAATTTTCTAACCGTAATTTTGAATATAAAATAAAACTGTTAGATTTACCTGACGTTTCGGCATTATCTCAATGCCATTTTCAAGATTAAAATATTTACAAATTTGTATACGTGTATCATTTGAGACAAAAGTAGATATAATAATAAATGTGAAACGGTGCTTCTGTGTTTTTAATGTGCACATTGCGAAAGGAAAATTACAAGGCTCAGTAAAGTTTCAACTAGAAACATTTTCCCTTTATTTCAGCCTCTGCCTGAGCTTATTCTTAAATTGTTCTTAATTTTCGGTCGATCTAAGTCTTATTGTAAAAGTCTTTTTTATTCTTATAAAAAAAAGTGTGTAATTGAGCTGTATCAAAATGTGTGCGGTCGATATGGGTTTTCTGCCATGTTTTGATGAAAAAAACGACAGGTGTTTCCAAGCAGACGATGTGAATGTGTGAAAGATTATAATTCCGCTTCTAACTCCGAAAATATAAACAATCAAATTTTTTCTGCATAAAATTCTGATTGTTAGTTTGTCACTAATTAGCTATGAAAAATTCATAAAGATATAGCAAAAGGCTTTGAAGTATTTGCCATGTTCAAAATCCACAATAATCAATAATTAATGTTTTTTCATAAATAGATATTATAGTGAGCAGCACACAGCAACCCATCTTTTCAACTTGTTTTATTTTCCTCTAACAAAATCAACTTCATCAGGAAATCTTAACAAGATATAGAAAATGAACTAAATTTATACCTGAAAACTATGGTAAGATAATTTTCCTATTAGTGTATAAACGGCCAAGACGCGTACCACCCTCATATTTCACGTGCAGGATAAAATATGATTAAAGTCCTGCGTGAGAATGTAAAATGTTTGATTTGGATTTTTGAATTCTTCAGGCTCAATTTGTTCTTAATTTATTTTTACCGTGCTCTATACGGTCTTAGAATGGAGCGATATCGGCCAATGTTACATTTGTGCCTGTAAACCGCAGCCCGAAAGTAAGGTGGGCTCTGTCCATGCCGAGCGGCCAGCCATAAAGTAAAGTGAAATGATATAGTGTGTATAGTATAGACTATAGGATGGAAAACGATGCAGTAAAACTTCCGTATTTGGGCGTAGAAAATAATACAAACCAACCCGAAGATGTGGGGTTCGATTCCTGCCAAGGGCTTATAAAAATTTTTTTCTCCTCTTTCATTCTTAACCCTTATCCAAACCCTGACTTCTATACTTATACGCGATGAAACTCCATGCATAAATAAATACGCCTCAGTACGGATATTATCCCAACGATGCTTTTGTGTTTTTCCTAGGCATATTGCGAACGTAAACTACAGGATTCAGTAAATACCTAAACTACATTAAACACTGCTTAATTTCTTACAGTGAAAGTCTAAGAAACTACATCAAGCCGAAAATTACCAATTACTGCTCAAGAAATCACGACTGGAGTGCCGTGAATAACAACATTTGGATATACTGACTAATGCGCCCCCCAAGACAGTTTTTTGTCTTAAAATTCAAAAAATCATCGGAGTGAAAACTTAAACACACTTTCGGATCAAAATTTTAAACACGGATTGAAATCCGCAAATCAGCTGAGGGGTTTGTAATCTTCCAATCACAACCTTTCTTTAACCGTGTAACATAAAAGCTGTGAAAAAAAAAATGCCAATTCCCCATGATTTGATCATTTCCTGTTGCAGAGTAACTTGATCCAGCAAATTTGCTCCAGTGGCCGAACAGCATCTACATCGTCGTCCGCTCCTAGAAACCGCTCCTTTTGGAGCGACCAAATGTTGCAAAAGAAATGACCATTACTTCATTTACTTCCTTTCCTTCATTATTTTGGATTGATTTTTATTATTATTTTTAAAAAATGCTTATCTAACTTCTTACTTTTGCTTTTATCAAATCTAGCGGAAAGAGCTAAGTTGTTTTTATCGTTTTTAAAAAAACGCTCCTTTCGGAGCGATCGTTTTTATTAGTGAACCGCTCAACGGGATTGAATTATCTATGTTGTACACGACTTGCAGAATACGCCCCCACCCCCCATTAGGGGGGCGTATTAGTCAGTATATCCTGTTTGCCTATTTCTGAATGAAATATTACTTCGAAAATAACAAACAAACTTAAAGTTCAATGGTCAATAGATGAATAAAATCTACAATTTATCTTTAATATATCGAATTAATTAAGAAAACTTACCAAGTAAAACAACAACTGAGCCGCTGTTAACAAAAACCTGCAAGTCAAGTGCAGCAAATGCAGGAAATGGACCGTCAAAGTAAGCTGTTGACGTTTCACAAAACACGAGCCCCGATGACTGGCCAACACAAACCCATCCAATAAAGTATTGCTGGTATAAAAATGTAAGAGAACTTTAAATACAGAAATAAAGTGTTCAAAATAAACTGATCACTGGACCTATCATTAGCATAACGAAAACAAGCAAACTCAAAATCATCTTCAAGACCAGGCGTAGTAAAATGCGAATGGACTCACATAACTGCTCACGAGGGTAAAAATAATATTGTCGGTGCTAAAACCATGCAGGTTTCAATACCTAAGGATTCAAACAAACTGCTTTAAAACCAAGATTATTGGTTATAAAAGTGTTGGGATCAGTAACATTTTCCTCTTCGAAAGCTTTTTTTTCTCGACCATTATTTGACAATAGTCGCACGTGCACCTGAAGAATAATAACAAGGTGAAAATCTGAAAAGCATTCTTTAATTGACTGATTTGAATACAGTATGACTATATAAATGAAATGACTTTATATACCAATCTGAATCCTGTAGACGAAGAGTCACAGCTTCAATTAATGAACTGGAACAGTCGTTATCCAAGTCTTCTTCACTTGATGAACAATGGCAAAAACGGGGTTAGCTGGAAAATCAAAAGATCCTCTTTCCCTTCTGTCAAAAATTAATCGAGATCACCACTTGACAAACTGCGGACAATTGAAGTGCTTCTAGAAGAGAAACTCATGTTTGTAATTTCAAATCCTGTCAGGAAAACCCTGTACGAAAGATATTTTTAACAAACACAATATATTTTATATAATTCACATTGCACAACACTGACGCGCAATGACGTCATGAGCCGTAACCGCTTTCTGATTGCAGATTCGGCAGAAGAGGTGGCGTAGTGGAAATTAGCTATTTATCGTTGCTTTCAATAATAATTTCTCGGCTGTAGTTTTAGATATGGCAAAGAAACTTTTCACACATGTTTAGGGAATGGTAATACAAGAATAGGTTGTAAAAAGTGGAGTTCGAAAGTTATCCTCTTCTCATTTTTTCCAAAGATTTGAAGGTTTACTTTTCTACGTTTCTACCTTCGCGTCTCTATCAAAAATGATTTTCTTTCCCATCCTGTTTTTAAGGCCAAGCTGAAACGTCATAGCGTTCATTCCTTTAAATCTAATTTTTGTTTTAATCGCCATTCACAATTTATTTGGTGTTGTCAAAGTTTGTTTGAGTCGCAGCGTTTACGTGGGTGAAAGCTTTCATTTCGAAACTTGTTTGCGAAACGATATTCAAAGTAGATTGCTGTGGAGTAGATTGACTAACAGTGTATACTCTCTTCCTGTTGGGCCATCTCATTTTACTCTCCCAAGCCTTGCTTAGCTGAACTCCCAGCCCGTGTTTCGTAAACCAAAGATTCAGAGAACAAAGAATACTTGACACACAAGAAAGGCCCACAAACCAAAACAAAAGTAACAAATATTCCGAGTCGCCCTGCAGATGCGGCACAAAATCACCAAACCCAATCGTACTGAGAGACACAAAGGTAAAATAAAAACACTCCAGATATGTCATTTCTTCTCTTCTCACTTTTATAGTAACAGCAAAAACTGGCAAGACCACTAACAGCGTCAGAGCGGTTGTCGCTGTTGTTGTTTTCACTTTTACTTTTAAAGGAGTTACACGCCGTAGACATTTCTTCTCAAAGTTTACTATGGCTTCTGAAACTAGTACTGCTATTTGATCTCCGATTGACTTCAGGATTAAGCATGTAAGAGGAATTCCAATCAAAGAGTAGAGGATGCAAAATATCCGACCTCCCGTTGTCTTGGGAACCATATGGCCATAACCTTAGAATAACAGAATATTCACAAGATTAATGTAGTTTCAGATGATATTGATACTCTTTTTTATAGACGGAGGGATTCCTAACTGACTATCTATTGTCTTTATAGCTTCCCAAAACTCATATATTATCTTTGATTTCCAATACCGTGTGAATATATATACTGATTTGACTTTTTAAACGTCTTAAACTCATCGATTTGTTCCCAGACCAAATCATCTAAAATAAAAAAAAACCGGAGATAAGCGCCGGCTCCATGGCTCGTAAAGGATTTAGCTCTTTAGCTTTCTACAATCACTATACAGTCATTGTCAGGAGAAAAAAGCTATTTTCCCTTGAAGATGAACTATATTCATCATATATTATTTAGTTTTAATAATGTCAGTAAATAACAACATTGATCATGTTACATTAAAACTAAGCCCGAAAATCTTCAAAACGTAAAAGGTCTTGGGGAATTACTATCAAATGTATCTACATTGACTATCGCGGGGTTTTTTTCTAATTAAGCTCAAAGGATTTGTATTATTCCATTCAGCCCAGTCAAGCTGGTCTTCTCACAAACCAAAATTACTAACCTCAACAGCGTTCGGGAAAATCCTTCATATATTTTCGAATTCTTTATACTTGATTGGTATCAGTTCAATTTAGTGAGACAACCTTGAGACAGTTGATATATAGAGGATATTACACGGTGGCGCGAACATATGAAGTTTATCTTCGAGTGGTAAAAATATTTCACGAGTGAGCGCAGGATGAAGTGGCGTATGGAATCTACGAGTGGTTTAATTCCCAGTAAAATAACTTCCTCCATAAAATAAATCATATTATAATACCCTCCTCTGTATAATAATATGAATTATTATATGACCTTGCAATTTCTTGCATTTTCATTGGTTGACCCACGGTCTGTCAAAATGCGTATTTGGCTAAAAAAAGTATAGAAAGTCATATAATAAACGATTTACTAACCTCGCTTGCTTATCTGTATGTAAACATATCAGAACTAGTTTTTCAGTTTGTACAAACCTATGCACTCCGTCCGTACTGTCAAGACCACAGTCAAATGTTTTTCCATACAGACTGAGCAAACGAGGTTAATAACCTCTTAAAGATGTTCGTTGCATGATGTTTACTGGCACTCGTTCTTGAGAATATTCGGCAAATTAGTTTATGACTAGCCGTCAAATGATTAAGGTCGCTATTGTGGCTTCAAGTCAGCTACAAGCACTGTTATATGATATCTATACTTAACATTGATCATAGTAGCCTGTTAACATCTGTTAACATCTCACAAGCACTGCGCTTAAATTATCACATCATATATGTCATTTCTGGGAGCCTGAGCCTGTTTGTTAGCTATGCCATAATGATGAGGCCTAAAAATCTCGAAACAGCTGCTAATAAGATCTAGCAAAGGCAGCTAACCCGTCAAGGGATGTCCTGGCGTTATTCTACACTAAAACATTTGCTTAGCGGCTAGCCTGCTGAGGGGTAAGCCCTCGCGTTTTCCTACACTGAAAGAGCTGCTTATAAGATCTAACGTAGCAGCTAGCCTATTCAGGGGTAAGCCCTGGCGTTATCCTACACCGAAACAGCTATCCATGTATGGCTGCCAGCAATCAGGCTTACTATTTGTGTTGTAGATTTTAGGAGTAAAGACCGGTACCAACGTGGTTATAGTGTCGATTATCGTGCTATCTATACTAGAATAAATTATCAATTTAAAAGAGAAAATATCAACAAAGATATAGAATAGTTACCAATGGTTGTCACAGTAGTAAAAGCGAAAACGAGGGAATTACCATAATTCCATCTCCCGTAGATTGTAATGGATGTCTCAAAATAAGGCGATATAAGTGTTTGTTTTTCAATTTCAGAAATATTATACTTTCTGACAATTTGATTTATAACAGTCCAGGTCGCTTTACGCTCCGATAAATGTTTCTCGTTTTCGAAATACCAAAACACCGCCGCACCTATCGCAAGATATCCTAGGAACAAAATTAATCGGAAGCCCAAAATCTTTCTTTCTTCTTCCATTTTATAGCACAAATAATATCCCAGTTTGATCTCGTAAAAACAGGTTTTGTAAGATCATTATAATTTGTTCTCAACTGGCCTGATGTGTTCGAAATATGGCTCAAATATATTAATTAAGCAATGATAAGCACTTCATTATAACCCATACACCATGAATTAATTACAGTGCGTAATAGTTTGGTGAAAAACAATAGCATCTCTACTCGATACAATTAAATTTTTACTTTACCAATCAATTCAATATGGTCTATAACAAATATGAGTTTGCAAACCTTGCCTAATATTTAAATTTCCATTTTATATCAATTAAGGACAATAACCTTATATTAGGTAATCAAGAATGTTTATTTCTTGATTATTCTAATTGGGTATTTCTAAAACAATGCAATGACACTATGCAAATCACAAAAATAATTTTCCTTCGATAGAATTTTTCACCTTGGAAACACAGAACTGGAATTCTTTCAAGTTCAAATTTAGGCAACAACATTTTAAGTATAATTCTAAAATCTATATTTATTTTAAGAAATATTGATACATCTTGCTTTTATAAAAGAATTAGCTCACAGCTTGATCACTATCAAAATTACATTAATATGTTTTTAGTTTAGCGCAGTTATTTACACACTAGCTAGACCACATGTTTACCCTTAGTACTATTGTACAGTTGTATGAGGTTCAACTACCTATTTCAGCCGTACCTAGCTGCTTCTTCTTCAAAAACGTGTAATAAGAATTTTTATTACATAGATACGAGTGTTTTACTGTAAAATAGGCCACTCGTTGATTTCATATGAAACTACATCCGGGATACGAGTGACATATTTTCCATATCCTCACTAGTGAAGATATCGCTGACGTCATTCTTTCGTTTTTTCTTTGTTTTCCCTCTATATTCTTTATTTTCGAAACACCAATGTCTATGTAATAAAAAGAAAATTACACGTTGGCTTTAATATATGAAGTTTATCTTCTTGTGCAAAAAAGATTTCACTCGTTCGCTGTGTTCACTCGTGAAATATCTATGTATATATCAAAGGAACCGATACCGTTTCCGCGAGTTCTGCCGGCATGCGATATCCAAGACTATTAAAGGATTTTGAGGCGGAATTCAAAGTGACAGGATGCGCGCTTGCTGGATTTATATTGCATTGTTTTTTTTGAAGCCAAAACCCATTTTTATCCCATTATTTTGGTAAATACCAAAATAACTATCCACCTCAGAGTCGGTACCTAGCGCTAGATATCTACCTATCTATCAGTGATATCCACCAATTTTTATACATTCCTCCTTTGGGAATAGTTTGATCATTAATTCAACCTAATTCCAATTGGCCAGACGCTTCAAATGGTATCCGCTGCACGTTTACTGGTCAGTAACCAAACTCCACCAGAACTTGGATTAGATTTCCGACACAAACACTAAAAATTCTAGTTGCTATGCTACGCAAGTGTCTCAGAAAATTGAAAAACTTAGCTCTTTTTCAAACGAGAAAACAACTCGCGTTATTAATTTTTTCAAGGCTCGATTAAAATGACACTGCGATCTTTCCTTTCCACGGTTATCCAGTCAAGCGCCTTCAGCGTGTCCAGCTTGCAGCTGCTGGATTTGTAATCGGGAACTACGCTGATTTTCAATACTTTTATATCATTCAGCTTGCATTGTACGTCGTCTTATTCCATGTAGCCATTTATCTTATATTATTTATATTTATAACATAGATAGGGCCCTGCGCGTGCTCTGATTGGTCAAAAACCCATGTTTTTTTCTGAGTATAAAACATAGAAAAAGCGTGTTTTAGTGGCATGTACTAAAACCAGGAACACCCCGGAACACCCGGAACACCCAGAAACATCCCGGAACATCCCGGAACACTCCGGAATATCCCGGAACATCCCGGAACATCCCGGAACACCCCGGAATATCCCGGAACATCCCGGAAACCGGGGTGTTTAAAAATTAATAATAATGATAATGATAATACGTTGTCAGCGGGCTCAGGCTTAATGCTATCCCAGTTTGCGAGATTTTCATACGGCCAGCAACAGCGTCGACTTCATGCGAGGTACAAAGTCCAATTTGTTGACATTTAAGTTAGAATTTGAATTAAAAAACATCTCCGAACTTGTATTTGCGAACTCCACGTGGTATGTCAAAAATTGCAGAAGACATGCAATACGGTAAAAAGTTTGATATTCTTTTTGTGGTGATTGCTTTGAAGGAATTTTTTGCAAATGTGTATAATCAATCGGAATAAAAGCTTTTTATAACTGTAGCATTGGTGATAAAATCAAATTCTTGTTATGAAATCAACACATGGCGCGTGCTTGCTTTCGTAAGAAATTCCACTGCAAAGAAAGAACATTTAACACGCTTTCATCTGTTGAAACAAAAAACTTGAATGAAAGAGATGAGGTAATTTATTTTGTTGATTTATAAAATGTATTATTGTTGTTTGGTAACGTCTTTTCGTAAATATCTATTATCCTGGCACAGGTTTTAGAGAATGGCAGACGACTTGAGACAGTTTTATATGATCTGTGTCGAAATGTTTTCGCATTAGTTTTTCATATCTAAATTTAAAAGGTTAAGAAATTAGAGATGAATATTCTGACTTTTGGTTTTTTCAAATTTTATGCCTGAAACAACTTCAAATTTTGCTGTGCATATATGTCTTAATTTTGAGTCGAAAAACAATATTGCGATGTAATCGAAATTTTCGCGCCAGTTTTATACAAATTGATCAGATTTCCTTCAGACTGGACAAGTCGACCATTCGGTAGCTATATATAGTCGACTTGTGTTGCAAGTATAGGAGTAAATCTACACAACTAACTACCAATCTAAGTTATGATGTATACAGTCCATATCACAATACAATCTATTAATCGTGTATATCTTTAATGTTCTCCTTGACAAGTATAATGTTCTTTATGTCTTACATGTACTAGACTTTTAAAAAACCTCTACGTTTTTTTGGTTAAGCGAGTGTGACACAATTGTTTCGAAACAATCCGATTATTGTTTTGCGACAGGGAAAAAAATTCTTGACTTTTTCATCATAAATTTTTTTATTCAAAAAATAAAATAAAGTCAATGCACTGACAAAAATCAGTGCCTGCGCTGATAATAAACCGGGATATTTTTTTAAGTGGCCAAATAGCCCTTTTTAGCACTGAAACATAGTTAAATTTGGATAAAATTACGGTGTTCTGTGGTGTTTCGGGGTGTTTCCTAATTTTCCAGGGTGTTCCACGGTGTTCCGGGGTGTTCCCGGATGTTCCGGGTGTTCCGGGATGCTCCTGGTTTTAGTACATGCCTCGCGCAACCAACACTTCACTGTGGCAAAGAAATTCATTTTTCCTTCAGAAACACAAGCAACATTTTGAGCCTCAAATTGTTGAAAAAAATAAGAACATTGAGCCTGGGCAAAATTTTACTGGTTCTTAATGAAAAAAAAAAGTGTAAGTGGATGTGACTGCATGTCTTTTATTGGCAAAGCGCGTAAAGAATTTTTGGAACTGAAGAGAATTGTACTGTGGGTTAGCAGAACAAAGAAATCCATTGTTTTTTCGACATTCGTAAAGGATTCTAGAGAAGTCGAATTGATTTCACTTTCGATTTTGACTCCCTTGACTTAATTAGTATTTTTCCATCCCGCACCGCGGCAGCAAAAAAAGTAAGAAATAAACTACAGCATATCTGACATTTAGTGTGATATATAGAGTGATATAAGCAATTCATTAAATTTTGAATTTGTCGCTGACCGTGGAGCAACGTTGAATGAAATTTTCTAATACTAGACTTTAAATGCTTAAAATTTTCCGATAACGTTTAACCTTAATCAATTCAACTACCCTGCAGCTAAAGAGATCATGCTTATAGAATTGATCATGCATCACCCGCGTTGCGTAGCTACACATATAACAGCTGCTCATTAAATAAACTAACTTCAACTTTAGTTTTCAACCATCAAAAATTATCATTCAAGATTTCTTTCTGAAGCCCTGAAAACGCTCTATTTTTATAAATAAAAATAAACACTGGAAGCATTTCGCCAATAAGTTAAAATCCATAAAATGTTTCTGGAATTCATTCACAAGTCAAGAACAAAAGGATACATTCCACACCTTTGCGATTGTGCGAGTCCTTAAGAATATATTTTTCAATTTTTAGCCATCGAAAATTCTCGTTCAAGATTTCTTTCTCAAGCTCTTAAAACGCTCTATTTTCATAAATAAAAATAAACATCGAAAGCATTTCGCGAATAAGTTAAAATCCATAAAATGTTTCTGGAATTCATTCACAAGTCGAGAACAAAAGGATACGTTCCACACCTTTGCCATTGTGCGAGTCTTTAAGAATCTATTTTCAATTTATCCCACTTTTTTCCAAACGAACGCAGTCGAACTTATTCAACTCGTTTTTGATGGCTACTGAAATAAATGCCAAAAGGAATAATACAGAGAACTTAAGGTACTGTATTCGGCGGAGCCACCCATTTCTCAATGACACACTTTTAATAAATCGGCGTCAAATTGTTAAGCTCCATTAAATTTTTTTAACAAACAGCCAAACATAGATAAATCCCTTCTTGCCAGCAGCCTTTAAGCTTATATTTTCACGTAAAAACCAAATTCAAAAAACATTCTTTTGCTGTACTCACCAGCGAAACTGTTATCCACTATCCTCAAATCATAAGGTCCTGAAATGCTCGTCCGACAGATGCCTTCATTGCCGTTATCCCAGCATACAACAACGGTGTTTTTTCGATTTAAATCTTCATCTTCCGCGTGTACAACTGTTCCAACATGGCCTTCTCCACCATCTGTGTCTCCCCATTTCCAATCTGGGCCTCGCACAACACGAACACCTACATGCACATCCATACAGAAAATATTAGTCAAGATCAACTAGTGTTACTGAGAGCGTTTCTAGGAAAACAAAATCAAATCAACAGTTACTTCCGCCTTTTTTTGTGGGAGGTATGTTACCTAGGAACAAGGGGGGACACGGGATTTTTACCCGACTCACTGGAACTCCAGGATCTAGGATGAGGGGAGAAGGGTGGAAAGAATATAAAAGCGTAAAAAAAAGCAATCTTCACTTCCGCCCTACCATGAGAGATATTCCAAAAATGACGAAACAGCTTTTTGCGTGCTGTATTTCTCTGAGCTTCTATTCATTTTGGTTCACTGACAAGTTGATTAATTTTCAATGCAATTGGTACATCAGCCGTTCAATCTTCCTATATATATAAAGAACAACATTTTCTTACAATTGTGACGCAATGTTAATATTAAAATGTTATATATCTTAAAAATAACAGAGGCACTGTTTAACAACCAATTCAAAAGCTAGGGCTTTCGTTCGAAAACGTTTTAACCATGACGATTTATGCTTCAACTTTATTCCTTACCAAGTAAAAATGTCAAAAATACAAGACTTATTAACATACTAATAATGTGCTCTTATGTGCCAAACAACGGGGTTTCTAATAGTTTTGGGGGGTTGGGGTGTCTAATAAGTGAGAGGGGGAAGGTGAGGGTCGGAAAAAATCAGAAGTTTGAGTTTTTTTAGCCAATCTAACTTTAAGTTGTAAAAGTAATTCATTTACTGATCTGCTTAATTGATACTTTAATCCCAAGAAAATGCTAAATACTTGCAATGATATATATGGAATGATATCCACGTGTTTTTTACCCGAATTTAAGAAACGTCTTATGAACATCGACCAAGGGACTAATACCTTTGGAGCCGCTGCGCGATTTCCGTTCGCCTACTCAAACTCATTTTTAATAATTCATTGAGTTAAATCAAAAGAAATTACAACTGTGACCATGGTCTGGAATGTGATTTAAATTAGCATATATTTTTACGAATTTATTTCTTCGTTTATTCCTTAGTTTTAATTTTGATTGAGAAAATACATCTAACACTCGAATTTCGTCAAAATGCTCCGCTGCGCTCCGTATTTTCAGCTCTCTTCTCAGGGTTTGGAAATGTGATGAAACACCATCTCTCGTGTTTGATATATATAACTAGACATGTTGTAAAAGCCTGGGTAATTAGGTATTTTATCGTTTATTTCGGCTCTTCTCTTAACATGAAATAAATACATAGTTGTAGTGTACGGCGGTATGAACTTGGAAACCACCAGAATTATATTTAAGATCTAATATTAATTTTATTCTTAAATCTTTCGCGACCTATTTACTGGAGCGCGGATAAATTATTTACAATCTTTGGTGTTGTAAACACTTCACTTCTGATGCACAACGAAAACCTGACAATATCAAGACTGGAGCGAAAACAAAAAACGCTTTATGCGAAACCCACATATCATACTTTAGGCCAAAATATCGTCATCAAAAAATATATATATAACCAAATCAAATGCGATAACATTAAAATTGATCTAAGGACATTTTTTCATGCCATTGCTTAGGAATTAATCGTATAATGTGTGTGTTTAAAGAAGATTTACAAGCCTTACTAGTTTCAAAACCATGCTTATTTTTTTCTCATCTTAGCTCTTCTATAGCCAGGCTTCGCGAGTAGAAACGCTGACATCAATGACTTCAAATTAAATTGAGCTAGCGAACAAGCTTAGCTAGCGTTCATACATTGCTACATTTAATCGAACAACGGAACGACTACACCTTCATTGGAGTCCATTATTCATTTTGTCTCCCTGTGCAAATTGCTTCAATTAAACTGACTGCTTGGTCATACACGAACCGTAATTGGAGTGTCTCTCAGAGACACTCCTTGTGGGCCAAAGGTTCTGGATAAGTATCTCATCAAATCGCATTGGTAAAACTATAAAATGGAGCTTCATCCTTGCAACGTAGTGAGGTGAATGCTGAAGTTAGAGTAAATATTTCACACTTCCCGCCTAACACCTTTTATATATTTAATTGATACCCATAATTCTTAGCCTTACTTAGACAAAGTCCTTTGGTCCATGCATGATGGTAAAATAGTTATGGTTTAACCTTGACACAAACATCTCTCTTGTACGGACAGCCTTCATAATATTCTTAAAAAAAGCTCTATTCTAAGATCCCTCCCTAATACGGACAACGGACACAACTGAAATGCCGGACCTTGGCGGCAAAATAATGCAAGCTTAACGCCAATTAGAGTTTTGAATTAAAAAGCAAACTATCATTAGGAGTCCTTAAACAGACCTGGAAACCTGGCATCGATCTGACATACTTAAGTACTTTCAATAAAAATACGGACTTTACAAAAGGAAAAATAAGTGCATAGAAATCTCTTAACGGAATAAAACCCCTAAAATACGTCACTATAAACGGCCTAATAAATGCCTAATAAATCTTTTTCTCACTTTTTGTAAAAACGTCGTAAAAAAAACTCAGTATGAAAAGTTTATGTCGTTTTTAACCTTTTTCAACCCCGACAAACGTCAAGCAAGAGATAATAAGTGAACAGGAACAACATTTGAGGAAGAAAATCTGGAAAATTCACATAAGATTAAGAAAGTTTAGTTTTAATTGTTTTGTACCGGCCGATGGATGTACATCCTAATGTTTGTTCATTTCGGCACTATTGTGTCCTTAGCATAGTGGGTAGGGTAGTTGATCGGAGTGACAAAGTGCCCCAGTTCGAATGTGTTCGGGATGTGTTTTCCACCTTTGTTAAAAATGCTTTATTTTTCTCCAAAACCAGTCAAACTATTTGTTTTAAGATTTTTCGTAATGTTAGAAGAATGTATTATTAAATGACTTTAACTCAATTAGAAACTGGAGAGAGTTGAATTGACCAGGCCTCTTCATAAACAACTCTTGCATTACATCGTTCCAACCGTCAGGCGCATTTAGCTGCCATACAAAATTGGGTACAATGAGCGTTAAGAGTCATGAAACAAACCTGGGAACCTATCATCGGTCTTACATACTTTTTATACTTTCAATAAAAACACGGACTTTACTTAAAAAAAGAGGAATAAACTCTATTAACTGAATTAGAAGTCATAAAATTGTATTGATTTTCCAATGGTTGTTTGCGTAGCTTAGTGGTAGAGCTCCGAGAACGGTGTGCGGTGGGTTACCAGTTCAACGCGTGGTGTCGTTGAAACTTGATTATTGCCGGCGTCGTATGGAACGATGAAAAGATACTGCACGTAGTACATGAGAGTTGCAGAATGATTAAGGCACATCCCACATGTATAGAACGTCTTATGGTTATGAAGTATGCCGTTTACAGTTTTTAATTAAAAAGCAAACTTTGCTAAAAAGAAAAAAAAACGAATTCAGGAATCTCTCGAGCGTCGAACTGGGCAAGCTGACCTTACGGTTCTCGTTTTCCACCACTATGCTACGCAAGAATTTGTCGAAAGACGAGAAAGATTTGAGGGTCCCATTTAGTTGACAAAAGATAAAGAGAGCTTTTATGCCTTTGTTTTTTTTGTCGCTTTTTTTACTTTTTTCTGTCTTTTTTCCTTTTATTATTCTTTTAGAAGACCTGCTGTACCTTGTTAGTTCATCACGCAAGCTTACAAAAATTAGAAATGCTTTAAAATCGACAAATAGTGGTTGATTTATTGTTTGTGGCTATGCATAATAATGCGTAATTAAAAGTTAAAAATTTTTTTTCAAACTCGGAGCTAAAAGTTAAAACTTATGAAATATTTCGTCCGTTTGTTCGACCG
>JAOBAY020018547.1:0-14804 GCA_025331085.2 Zoanthus sociatus | reverse complement strand
AATTTTGTATATAGATTAGTTGTGTTTGGTAAGACAAGTCAGTATAGTACTTGTATAGTACTTGTTTGTTGCTGATCATATGTCCTTGAAAATTGAATATTAATCCTTGAAAAGTCCTTGAGTTTTGTATTACAAAATCTGTACGAACCCTGATTTAAACATTCTTCATTTAAGTTATGACGTGTACAAGTGCTGCTCTTGCTCTTTGAAAGCAAAACAAATTCATTTTTAACTGGACTTTTCAATATTCATTACAAATTTGATAAACTAGATAAAAAGTGTGGATAATCCAGGTTCATATTATCAAGGTTCAACAGTCTGTAATACAATTTTGCAGTGGTATCATTAGAAGGCGACTACCTGTGATTTACTGCCGCCTACTGAGCATCCGACTGTTGGCTACTTAATCTAGTTGCAGAACTGATGAAGATTTTAGTGCAAAGAATAGATAAAAGTGTTTACAATTTATTACGACATGTGGTATTGGAGGGCAGACATGGTTGGTGCATTTAGTAAGATCTCTGCGTACCAACCACAAGGTCCCCATGCGCAGTTCGATCCTGGCAGTTTGCTGAGATTTGAATATTTGTGTGACCTACTTTTATGCCTAAGCCAACTCAGCTTACCATCCTTCTGGGATAGGTAAGTGAGTACCAGCATTTGCTGGGAGCTTACCTGCGATGGATTAGTGTCTCGTCCAGGGGGAGTCAAATGCTCTCATCTAACACTACAGAAACCGGAGATAAGCACTGGCTCCATGGGCCACTAGGCTCGTAAAGGATTTAGCTTTTTGGTATTGGAACACCTTTTGTCAGTAATCTAGAATTGTAAGTTTTTCTTTGCATTTTAAAACTTTAAATCAAACTTGTGTGCTGCATGCTAATTTTTCTTCACTTCACAGACAACAAAAATGTCTATTTCTAACTGTTAAGAGAGTGCTGCTTTTTCCCGAAATGCAAAAAGGTGCTTGTTTGGAGTGCCAAAATGTCAAAATATCCTAGGGGACAATAACCCCAGATCCATTTGTCCCTTCACAAACTCTATAACTGTCTACTTTTTGCCTATTGCCACCTTCCCCGGAACATATTGAAAACATTGATTTTGTTACGCTTTTCCTCTGGGGATGTTCCAACTTTTCAACCTGCTGATTAAACGACATGATGGACAGAAAAATCGATTTTTTTGAGTTGATTAATTAATAGAGCTGTGGTTTTGATGATGAGGTTTTTATTAAGTGATTTCGCATTGGGTTTAATTGATTAAATTTCATTTGAATAGCTTCTGGGCAGTGAGAGAGGACCAACAGTCAAGAGTGGTGACTTTGGACTTGGCAAAGAAAGCCTTACTCTGAACACTGGATTGGGAGACAGAGTTAATCTCAACTTGATGGCAGACCTTTCGGATGGTGATTATGAGGAGGTGGGAGTGTTTTCAAGTAATTTATTATTGATAAGTTATGGTTATATAGAAGTAAACTAGGACTTTTAAGATTAACCTTAACAAGAAGTGAGATGTTTAAAATTGTCCATCCCTGCATGTGTCAAACGATCTATTGATAGTATAATAATTTCTCCATCTGTCATGACTTCCATTTCATGTGTTTGGTTGCCATTTTTGAGATACATGTCAGTCTGATTACTAATGAAGAGATCAGAATATGTGGGGTGGAGAACCTTGAACAAAAGGTTTAAGGAAAATGAGGTTGAGATGGTTTAATCATTATAAAACGTGGAGATGAGAATAACATACTTAGGAGAGCGATGGAACTGGAAGTGGAAGGTAAAAGGCCAGTTGGTAGACCAAAGAAGACTTGGAGTAAGGTAGTGGATGATGATGATGATGACGGTGGTGGATGATGATGATGATGGTGGATGATGATGATGATGGTGATGATGGTGATGATGGTGATGATGATAATGATGATGAATGATGGAGATGATTATGATGATGATGCTGACGATGATGGAGATGATGATGATGGAGATGATGATGGAGATTGTTATGGAGATGATGATGATGGGGATGATTATGATGATGATGATGATGATCGGATAATGATGGAGATGATAATGATGATGATGGAGAAGATGATGATTATGATGATGACGATCATGGAGATGATGATGATTATGATGATGGAGATGATGATGATGGAGATGCTGATGGTGATGGTGATGATGATGATGATGATGGAGATGATGATGATGATGATGATAGAGATGATGATGATGGAGATGATGATGGAGATGATGATGATGGAGATGATGATGATGGAGATGATGATGATGGAGATGATGATGGAGATGATGATGATGATGATGATGATGATGGGGATGATTATGATGATGATGATGGAGATGATGATGATGTTCGGATAATGATGGAGATGATGATGATGGAGATGATGATGTTCCGATAATGATGGAGATGATGATGATGGAGATGATGATGATGATGATGGAGATGCTGATGGTTATTGTGATGGTGATGGTGATGATGATGATGATGATGGAGATGATGGTGGAGATGATGAATGATGATGATGATAGAGATGATGATGGACATGATGATGGAGATGATGATGATGAATGATGGAGATGATTATGATGATGCTGACAATGATGGAGATGATGATGAATGATGGAGATGATTATGATGATGCTGACGATGTTGGAGATGATGATGATGATGGAGATGATGATGTTTGGATAGTGATGGAGATGATGATGATGATGGAGATGGTGATGATGATAATGATGATGATGGAGATGATGGTAGAGATGATGATGCAGATGATGATGATGATGATGATGATGATGAGGATGATGCAGATGATGATGATAATGGAGATGATGATGATGATGATGATGGAGATGATGATGGAGATGATGATGGAGATGATGAAGATGGAGATGATGATGATGATGATGATGATGCAGATGATGATGATGATGCAGATGATGATGATGATGCAGATGATGATGATGATGCAGATGATGATGATGATAATGGAGATGATGATGATGATAATGATCATGATCATGATGATGATGATGATGGAGATGATGGTAGAGATGATGATGATGATGCAGATGATGATGATGTGTTTGGGTTTTTGATGAAAATGAGCCTCGTTTCATACAGAATGTTCTAAACATTGTATTTTATGTGCTAGCACAATCATTTTATAAATTGTTTAATACTGAACAAATGGTTTAAATTTGTGTGATCATTGTTGAGGTTAGGTTAATTTCGGGCTTACTTAATATTTTTAACCCTTCATCAAAGCAATAAAAAAGAAAGCAAGGGCTAATGTGTGAAACCTCATCAGTGTTGTTAAACTATTTATTATCATTGAGCTGTAGTCATAAAGTTATCAGCCACTTTTTCTCTTGAAGATCAAAACTGGCCAAAGTTCGAAAACAATGAAAAGTCAAATCTTTTAGGAGCCAATAGGCCCATGATGCACCTAGTGTTTATCTTCAGTGTTGTTAGTAGTTTAAGCAGATGGGAGTCTTTGACTCCCCCTGGACAGGACAGCAATCTATGGCAGGTTAGCTTCCAGCAGATGCCGGTTCTCAGGGTGGAAACCTGAGTGAGCTTTGGCAGACCTGGGGATTGAACCCAGAACCTTGAAGCTGGTAGACAGAAATCTTGTTGACTGTGCCTATTGAGACAATATGAGTTAAAATTGTTCTACCTTTTCAGAGCGGTGACTTAGGCAGCACTAAACCAACAACAACTGGAACAGGAACATTTGATTTTGGTGCGCACGACATTGCAGCTTTGGGTTATGAGGTGAGGCTGATATTCATTTCTTCCTGGCTCGTGGGATAATTTTAAAGAATTATCATAGGATATTAGGCACATTTCTTAATTACTCAAAGACGTTGTTAATATAAATTTTACACTATGTCGAGAAATTGATAATTGAAATTTCAAACTGCTGTCCTTCATCAGAGTGAATATTATGTGTTGGAAAGATAATTAAAAGACTAGTATGCATATAATGTTGCATGTAGACCTATATTTATTTTTAGTATATACAGCTGCTGTGCTATTTTATGTGGTTTAATCAACTCAAGAACATCATATTAAAGGCAAGGAGAACTTGGAAAAAATCGGAACCCACGACCCTCCATGATCTAATCGAATGCTCTAACCACTGAGCTACTGGAGACTCTGTGGTGAGGGAGGGTCAGTTTTCTGGGTCTAGACTGGAACTGCATTGCACCACTACCCGGCCAAGCTGGCTGTATTTTGATATACTTTAATGTGACAACGGCTCAGGACTTGATACTAAGCCAACTAGCCACAGGCTAGTAGAAATTCTTTTTTGGCTTGTAATTTTTCTATTGTATCCACTAACACTTGGCTAGTAAACAAGATAAAATTGACTGAGCTAGTTTCTGTTTTCTCAAGGAGGACATCCTGGAATTAAAGCGCTTGGTTAGTAAAAATCCTCTTTGGAAGGTAATATCAAGTTACCATTAGCCACCAGATTAGTAAGTGAAAAGGTAGTGCCAAGCCCTGAACGTGATGCTGTTGAGTGCTCAAGCCAATCATTACCTGGCAGTGTAGCCAAGTAGGCTGGCAGAACTAGTTAGTAATTTGTTTGTATATTGTTCTGTTTATTATAATTTTATGTTATGCTCAATTACTTTTTGTGGCTACTGCGTCGATAGACATTAGCCACTATGTCGCCGTCCAGGTAAGTGAGTCTGTAACACCACCACAGGAAGCCTAGGCAAGTTACCAAATACCACAGGAAGCCTGCAGAATGTTGAAACATTGTTCGTCAACTGTCAGCCTATATCTCCAGGAGGTTTTTCATCAGTTCAAAAATGTGTGCCTAGGTTTCAAAAGTGAACAATTATAACTGCTATCATCCGAAATATTTTCAATATTAGTTAGCGAATACCAATCCAAGTTGTTTTAAATAAAAGCAACAGTAAGAAATTTTATTTTTTTGAGATGAAATATTATCTTAGTGACTAGTACATCAATTAATAGACGATCCCAATCCTCAACGTAAAGAAGTGATGTGAGTATGAAAAACGTTCTTACTAGATTCAAATGGTTTTTTAAATATAAATTTCTTAACATTCCATGTTTACTTGCAGTAGCCACAAGCACTTAAAAAGCGCCTTTTATTTTATTAAGAGTTAATTTTATATGTCAATTGCAACTGATATGCAGGACTCTGAAATTGACGAGAGCTCAAACCTACATGCACCTCCTACACCGTCGCTAAGTGATGTTGATGATGGAGAAGAAGTGGTAAGTTTGTGACAAAGTTTCTAGTTAGAAGTACCCAAACTTCATAAACTTTTTTGTTTTTGTTCTGAACAATCTTAAATTTTTGGTTTCAATCCTGAAAAACTTAAGAATAACCTTAGAATTAGCATATCATATATTTTAATTGACGTTTTTCCTATTCACTGACCTTTTGCAGTTCACATTATTTTTGAAAAAAAATGTTTTTGCAAAATTGCTTTTTTTCATGTAATCTTCATCCCAAACCAATAAACCTGCAGTTCTGAAAGTCTCCTGGCAATTTAAGGCCAAACCTGGATTTGAGCAGTTGATGTTTCCCAATTTAAGGGTATTGGAAATAACCAAAAAGGTTTAACATTCCTAATGCAAATTTTTGAGCCATTGATCGACTAGGAGGGAAAGCTTCAATGAGACGGGAAAGGGTTAAGCTAGCTGAGAAATACTGGCTAAGCTATAGCTACTAAGCTAAATCCTTTACAAGCCTAGTGGCTAAAGGAGCTGGCGCTTATCTCTGGTTTCTGTAGTGTTACATTAATCCTATCTAGCCTGGATGGGAGGGGGGAGATTCTGTCCCCCAGGTATACTTCTAAGAATAACTTGGAATGCATTGCAGTAAAAAGCTGAAATTTTGTGACTTTTCCTAAAATTTTATTGGCAATACTTTGATGTATGTTTCATTGTGATGCAATTGATACTGTTGCCATGGCAACCACAATTTTATAGGTCTCTTGTTGCATTGTCAACTTTTTTGTTTTAAATGCTTATGTACACAATGCAGTGACAATTTTTGAAATGTATATTAACCAAAAACCAGAACAGTCCAAAGTTTGTTTTTGAAAATTTGCAGCAACAATTCCAATCATTGCTCAAAAAATTGCATTTTAGGTAAATTTTCGTAATTTCAAATTTTCTTTTTATTTGCTATTTCATTACAATTAAAATTACAATTATTCATAAATTCATTCGATTATTTCATTCAGATCCATTTAAAGCAGCTTAATTCACTTTGGTGGTGTAATGTGTGACGTCATAAAAACTTCACAATAAAATTTTTATGATACTTAAGTTTCCTATCAGAAAGCATGTTACTACTAATAGTAATAAAATATAATACATGTTGTTTATTAATTATATGCGGTTTGTATCAAATATAACAAAAATATCAATCAGAACATCTTTTATGACATAATTATGACATCATCAACAACAGATCTAACCTAATTACAAAATCGAGTAGAACTCATGGTGATTACCATTAATTTGTGCAAAACTTTATTACTCTTTTATGAGTAATTAAAAAGTTAAGGAGGGGGGCGGAATCCACCTTCCGGGCTGTGAAACCTCAAAAATGCCCGGGCTAGATAGGATTAAACAGATGAGAGTCTTTTACTGCCCCTGGATTGAGCTTTAATCCATCACAGGTTAGGTTCTCATTTAGCTACCCTGCTGAACAGGTTACACAAAGATTCAAATCTTTGCAGAACTGGTATTGAACTGGGGACCTTCTGGTTGGCAGGTAGCGATCTTACCAACAGCATCAACCATGCTTCAATGGTACGAGAAAGGCAAAAGGTAGCTTAGAAGTGCTGCTTTGACCATTGCACCCCAAAATGGTTGTCCAAACCTCAAGTTTCTGTTAGCAGATAAGAGTCTTTACCTTCAATTTGAGGTCTTACTCATTTTTTAAACAGATGGAAAGCTAATTTACCAAAATATAAGGTCACACAAATGTTCACATCTCAGGTGGGGAAGGTAGAGATAATACCAGCTTTGACGACTACCCCATTAGATCAATTGCAGCATGTAAATTCAGTTTATGATATTTGAAATCTATAATCCTATTGTTATTGAATATCAGGACTTTGGCATCAACAAATCCTTGTCAGACAGGCTGGAGGGAATGAGTGCTGATTTACTAAGACCCTCACCACAACAAGATCACTTAGAGGTGAGATTGGTGTCTTCTGAAGAATTTATGCAAGTACTTGTATCACTGAGTTAGTCCATGAAAAAATATTGTATTTTCTAGTTTGTGTAAAACGAGCTGTTCTTATACAATCCGAAATGAAACACACAAAAAATTGCTTTTAAGTGTCTTGTTTTAGAATCTCTACTGGTAGGTGGCAAACTAGTTTCAAGATTAATTGCAAAGCAAGGTAAAATTATGGAAAATGAACAAAGCTTGATAGTTTTCAATCTACCTGCATGAGTTAGATTCGATGGCTGTATGTTATCTCTAATGAAGATCTAATGAAAAGAAATAAACTTAAACATGTCAGTGCCTAGGTTAGGTCAAAGCTGTGGAAATATATTGGTCACTTGCTACGTATGGAGAGAAACAGCCTTTGCAGAACAGCACTAACATGGCAACCTGAGGGAAAGCGCAAACGAGGAAGCCCAAGAACTACATGGCATAGGACAGTTGAACATAAAAGAAAGGAGATGGGAATTGCATCTTGGGAAGTAACAAGGAACATGGCAATAGATAGATATCTCTGGAGAAAGTGTATTCTGGCTTCATGCACCTAATCGAGTCATGTAGATGGGAGAGAGGCATGGTAAAATTCACCCTGGGATTATAGTGGACCAGGCTTGTATGCAGGGGGGGTGTGCATGGTATGATGACGACGCTAGTAGAGTTTCAGATGCGTTATTAGCCTCGTTATTATGCTAAACCCATACATTTTCTTTCAAAAATTCCGCAGATATATTTGATTTAAAATGTTCACAACTTCGCCAATTTTTGGCCAATAACATCGAAACTTTGCATTTTTACTATTTTTGGTTCAACAAATTTGATGATGCATTTCGTTTTTTGAAAACCGGAATATTTATCAATGTCACGCTTAGCGTGAAAAAGGTCTATTTTTATGTTGTCCTGAACATATGAAAGTTGTGATAAAATGACGTCATGTTTGGGGGGTTTCCCAGAAAAAAATTGTTTGCACCCCGGCCCCCAGCAAAATTCCTGTGTACGGGCCTGTGGGCGAAGCAATTGAGTAACCACAGCTGAATTCGAACCCCGTTTCCTTTTCTTCAATTTCAGCACTTCCTGAAACCTAAAACCGTTGTTGTTCCAGCACTTAATTGAGTACAACAATTGCTCTGGAGATGTAATTTAATGCTTTAAGGGTTCAACCAGTTTCAATGTGGAAACTTTCTCTCATAGATCTCGACACGCACAGTAGCTTTATTGACCTTTTTTCCAGCCCCAATCGCATTTTACTTAACTCTCCAGAAAATGTGTCTATTGATAAACTGAAAAAAATGTTTACGAGTTCTAAGCAGTCGCAATAATTGTGACATTCATTGTTTAAAGCATTGTCTAGATTGACCATACTAATATAAATTTGTTTTTGGAACTTACAGTTTGACTCGCCTGTCAAAGCAAGAAAATCAGGCTTGTCAACTATTGGAGGGAAAACAGCCGACTCGTTACTTTCTGCAAACAAGATTGGGTATGTAGTGAGGCACCATGTATAATAGTATAATGGTTATAAGAGGCAGTTTTATTGAAAATGGTAGTAAGTGAGTCATCGTGCTATTGAAGTGAAGTTATGACTTCGTTATGTATGGAATTTATGTAAATGGAAACAAGAAGCCTGAAGAAAGTTCTTTATGTTTTGTGCTGTGCTCTTACCACCTGAGTTGTTTAGCCTAAGCTGTTACTTACTTACTTTCTTAATTACTTACTTATTTACTTACTCACTAACTTATTTACCTACTTACTTACTTTCTTACTTACTCAATGACTTACTTATCCTCTTCATTATCAGTCAAGCTTAAGGCCTTTAGTAGGGGTCACCATGCACTACAATCTCTGATTTTAACCCCCAATACTTCCCCATGACAATCTAAGGGCAGTCTTTAATTCTGCTTTTACAGGGTCAATGGGTCATTTACTTGGTTGTTTACCCAGTGGCATCAATCACAGTGTTGTTCGAATGTTTGAATTTCTCTAGACATTCTGAGAACATGCTTAAGCCAAATCCAGCATCTCGAGGATTTGTAGGACACTGATGATCTATTTATCCTTTTCATTAGTTCTTGGTTGTTGATCTTGGCTGACCAGAAGATTGTACATATGTAGCAAAGACAGCAGTGGTGGAAGGTGACGATAGATAACTTGTGATTTTTAGTCATACGCCATGTTTCAGAACCCCAAAGGAGCAAACTTTCATTTTTTCTGTCATGATTTCCAGATAAAACTGAACTGCTGTAAGGTGACACGACTTCTGTTCAGGCAGGCCTTGTTGTCCCTAGTTGTTGGTTCATCTGTGCTGTTTACAGATCCAAGATGTGTGAAATCTTCTATCCCTTTTATGGGTGTTTTGTAGGTTTAGTGTGTTGTGAAACATCTTGTAAGTTGTCAGTATATAAAATTTCTTTGGAGCCCAATTTTTTTAGCGGGTTGACATGAAGCCTGTTTACTTTGTTCTGCATGTTTTTTCTGTGTAAACAATTGTACTGCTGAATCATTTGAATAATCCAGGCCCTCTAGATGGGTAGTGTATGAGGGTCTATTGTATTCCGTTTTTATACTTTGTAGTGCTATTTCTTCTGTATTATCCAGTCCAAGTCCATAAGAAAGAGGAGCGGCCGTAGGTTATTATAAACGAAGCCGTACACGTATCCGTCATGTTGTACTGCACAGTACAATCACAGAGGGACCTAATGAAGCCGATAAACAGTGTATGACATCATCAGGCGTCTCATTTGCATATTTTACACATTTTTCAAACTTAAATATCTCCAGAACTAATGCAGAGATTTGCAAACGGTAAACAGCGTTTTTATTTTTTCATGGAATCCGATACAAGAACACCTAAAAAAATAAAAGTGTAAAGAAATGATCATAGTCCATTTTTAAAGAAAGCTAAATATGAACTCAGGCTTTTGTAGTATTTGTAGAATATTTTAGGATAAAAGTCCTCTACCATTGTGACCTTAGTGTCCATAGTAGTGGCTGCAAGTAGTTGATACTTGCGTCTATCTGTCAATCACAGCTCGTTTTGGTTAAATTTTGTATGTGAAAGACAAGTTTCAAGGTGGGCTGCATGTAGTTTTTTATATCACTTCTGTTTCGAAGGTGAATACCACAGATGTTCTTGAAGATTAATCTCCTATCTTTTCAGGAATGTCAGTGAAAATTTAAACGAAGTGAACTCTGAGGAAGGAAGGCGTCAGAAAGCTAAGCTTCAAGCAGAGGCTGCAGAAAGGTAGTTAAGTAGTTATTGTAATTTATTAAAATTGGATTAGTGTGTCTCAGGTAAAGGTATTAAACCATTCACCCAGTCTCCTACTCTTTTATCAATAAAATTAAAAGAATCCACTTGTTTATCAAAAGGAATAATGGTAATAAAGCCGGTAGTGTGATCTGTCTGTTTCATCAAGGGGATTGGTTATTGTTTCAATTCAAAGACCCTAAAATTCTGATCCTGTATTAGCTTCTTAAAATTTATACTGAAAAGCCTCTCTCTGGGAGTTGTCATTAAAGTCAACCTCGGCTGTCCCACAATATCAATCTCAATTAAGAAATTTCTTTGACTTGCATTTACATTAGCAGCTCAAATTTGATAATTCTCTGTATATAGTTCATGCCAAGTGATTTGTTTCGATCATTGACGTGATTGTGTTGCAGTGCCAGTCTCCCACTCGTTCATTGTTATCGTTTCTATCAAGATTAGACTCTGGCACTGCAACGCAAACACGTCACACTTCAAGATGGCTGCCCCCAAAAAATTCAGTGATCAAAACAAATTGCTTGGCGTGAACTATAACAGCCTTGCTAATCGCCCTCCTTGCAGTTAGCTAGGACTGAATTACGAGGACGCAGCTCAACAACGTCGAGCCGTTAGCATTTTAAAGGTGCAATCATTACACACAAACACAGGTTACAAACACATACACAAATGCAGCCGCTTTTACGGCCCATCTTTGACGTTGGAGGACAGCACCACAGCTAGATGGAATTAGCTGGGAGTCGATTTTTGCTGAGGGAGGAAAACCGGAGTACCTGGAGAAAAACCTTCGGAGTCAGATTGAGATCGACAAATCCAGCCCACATGCAGAGCCCAGGATCCAAACCCGGGTCGTAGAGGTGGGAGGCGCGAATGATGACCACTACACCAACCTGACAGCCTCTACAGAGAATTATCAAATTTGAGCTGCTGATGTAGACACAAGTTGAGGAAAACTCTTATTGGAGATTGATATTGTTGGACAGCCAAGGTTCCCTTTAAAGATACAGTATTTTTATTTATACACTATGTACATGGAATTAAATTGGAATCCTGGGTCTTGTACATAGGCTTAAAGTTAATGATCTCAATCTAATTCCTGACCCCAGTTGTTCAAAAGGCGACAAGCGCTAACCTAGGGTGAGATATTTAACCCTTGATCTTGTTTCCAACATTACAGGGAAGGGTTTGAACTGTAATCGGTGGGAATAACAATTCTTTCTCTTTTAAAATCGAAACAGCTAGCATTCTAAAAGAATCGTTAATCTATTCCTAAAGAAGAAACTGCTTCTTGAATTTTTGCTTAACCCAGAATTAAAATTAAGCACTCCAAAGAATTCCAAAGAATCGTTAACCTATTCCTTAAGACGAAATTGCTTCTTAAATTTTCGCTTAACCCAGAACTAAAATTAAGCATTCCAAAGAATTCCATAGAATCGTTAACCTATTGCTAAAGAAGAAATTGCTTCTTGCATTTTCGCTTAACCCAGAATTGAAATTAACCAGCTTAGGGCTCGAAACTTTTTTTTTTAAGTAGCCACCTGGCTACCAGAGGCAAAAACTTGGTAGGCAGAGTA
The DNA here is from genome assembly GCA_025331085.2 of Zoanthus sociatus. NCBI lineage: Eukaryota > Metazoa > Cnidaria > Anthozoa > Zoantharia > Zoanthidae > Zoanthus > Zoanthus sociatus. The sequence goes on along the minus strand of JAOBAY020018547.1, from coordinate 2,710 downwards.
CAAGTTTTAGTGGCCATATAGATTTCCAACAATCCATGTAATCCGGGTAATACCCCATTAAAAAGCTACAATTTCCTACTTTATTCTTACTTTTAATATTGTATAATGCTCCAAACACTCCTAAATTGCATTTTGCAAATGTTTTCACATCTTCCTAAACACAGTTAGTGCTGCTTTGTTTGTGTCGGAATTTCCTTTGCTTTCTTGCTTTGATCTGCATTATCAGGATCAGTTATAAATAATATCTGCAATGTTGTTTCTCTTCCAAGCTATTAGATTCTTTAATGTATGATGTTTAGGTGTTTCTACAAGCACACAAAAATAATAGGAACGACACGCTGCGGGAACAAGGCTGACCTTGTGCCCCAAAACCTGTGTCTACGAACATTTGTGTGTACATACAAATACAAATATATACAAGTTCTCCCCATCTGGGCTTTTCAGAACCTGTTTACAAGTATATACAGGGTCAGACAGTTGAGGGTCTTAGATAGTCCGCAATAGCGGCTCACAAAGATTAATAACTGTACATGCCCTCAGTACTAGTGAAGAAGACAGACCACAACACCGGGATCACTACTCTGCTCTTTTCAACAAATTTGTGGGTTCTTTTAAGTCCCCTCGATAGAGTGTCGAGAGACTGGACCTACGGTTATCCAAGAAGACGCGAAAGTCTAACCATTTGCAGATGTTAGAGCAAAGGCAGCACTTTCTCCTCAATTATTTTAGGACCCTGAGTGTTGGTCCGGCCGGGAATCGAACCCGAGCCTCTCGCACGATAGACTGGCACCTTACCAATTAGGCTAACCAGGCGGCGAGGATGGGGAAGAGAGCGGGGAGGAGGTTAGGGAAGAGGTGGGGAAGATGGTGTTCGCAGGCAGCTGTGTCAGAGCATTTTCGAGGGAACCTCAATGTCCAAAATTTGATATCAAAGTTAAAATACATATGTTAGGGATTTCCAAATGTGTTTTTATACTGATAAAATTCCTCTATCCGTGCCCTAGGAAATACAAAAAAGATGTGATAGCGCATGACGAAGGAGGCGTCATTACATGCTGTTATGGCTAAAATAATAGATCTCAAAAGGTAGTCAAATTTGACTAACCATTTTTGCGAATCTCTGAGCTTCCATCACTCTCTCCATCAGCATCATCACCTCTTCCTCAACTGTCTGATACTGAGGCAGCTTCTTGCTTATTAGTTCTTCTATTCGTTGATACAACTCTACGTCATATCTTGTAGGCACAGAAGAAAAAACATATTACAGAGTTTATCATATATATGAAAAAAATATACTTGATCATGATTGGTCAAGAGCAGTATAATTTCTTTGAAATTCTGTGCAGAAATAGATATTCCTCGCAATAATTTGTAATTTCGTTCAATTACAATTTTAAAGCTAACAAGCCAATAAATAATAGGTTTCTATTACAACAATGGAAGCATGGATTGTCCGTGCACGCATGAATTTTCACAGGCTAATCACCCAATCAAAATGCAGAAGTTTCTATGACAAGATGGAGGCATGAATTCTCATTGCATCATGAATTGTCATGTTGTCACTGTCATGCACGTTTTGCTTTTTCACTGTCAGTTATTTACAATTTTTTCAGTATATGATTAACATGTAATCGAACCACTTACAAGTTCTTTTTAGAACATACTCATGCAATTTAATTCCATATTGAACTAATACAGGCTCGATTACATAAACTAATTAGAGATGATTTCAATTTTAATATCATTAAATTTGCAAGGAATAAAAAAACACACACACACAAATTGGACATAACATTTGAGTGACGACAATAGAACTGAGAACAACTGAAAGTAGCTTCAATAATTTTTCTGGCGACTGACTCGTATGCCGGTCACCATACACCATGTCACCGAGTAGTAAAGGAGTCCGCAAACATTCCTGCAGCTAAGCTCTGACCAGCAGATTGTACATTGGAATATTGCAGACTTGTTTTTCTACATGACGTTTTCGATGTGCCTGTGCTAACAATCTATTATATGTCAGCTCGACGCCCGGACTTTTCCAAACTGCTGATTCACATGTTTGTAATGGCGCGCCAATAGGGACAAAAATACTTGTTTGGAAATTTATACAAGGTATGATTTGGAAAACTATACTGTGTATCCTACGACATAAAAGTAATAGGACTTGATCACAAATATACAACTTACTTACGGTGCGTACCTCGCACTCGGTTAATAAGAGGTATGTAAGCAAATGGCAATACCGGCATGCAAATATAGAAAAACTATTAGCTGTATTAAACAGTATAATTGAGTGAGAACCTGCACCACTGGTGTGTAAATGTTAACAAAGTAATTTCGTCCAGCTAGCGCTTCCCTTGCTTGTACAAGTTTATCGAACTTCAATAATGCATCATTGTAATCAGTATAATTAACGCCTCAGTTGTCATTCGTGATATTGTAGCAAAACGGGCTTCATTGCTATTTTGATCCGCCATCTTTTCTCTACTAGTAGGCTATCACGAATAAACCTCTAGTAGAGTAGCCAATCAGAATGCAGGATGCGTGTTAGACCGTTAGTAGGTTTATACTAAATGCGACTAGTTGTGTAAGTCGAATCAATATATATTTAACAAATAAAGAAGCCTAAGCCGTGTACTAGACTGTGATAAAACACGACGGGCATTTGAGAACACGAGAGAAATGTAGAAAACACTCGCCTGTGGCT
>JAOBAY020018509.1:0-14806 GCA_025331085.2 Zoanthus sociatus | reverse complement strand
ATTCTATTCTTAAAATATTTTATGTAAGGTGAAAAGTGAAATTCTCCCAATCCACTTCTTGAAAATAGTATTAGGTTTAAGTTTGGAGAATTTAACAATATCACATTTTTAAAACATGTTTAGTACTTAATGCAAAGCAATTATTATTCTTATTATTCTTATCATTATTATTATTATCATAGAAAGGACATATCACAAGAAGAAAAAGCAAATTTTGGAGTTCTTTGTCAGGTATTGAAACTATATATTAAAATAATTTTTTTCTAATTTATTTTCAAATTTTTAAATGAATGCGAACTTGTTCTGAATAAACTGCATCTCAATTTTCCCTACAGATTTCATACAAATACAAATGCTACAATTAATAATAATTAAAAATGTAAAGATTTTAGTGGGTAAATATCTTGTACAAGATGAAAACCGAACTTCTCCCAAACTGCTTGTATAAAATGTATGTTTGGTGCTTGAAGGGTTAATGTTATCTTTTTTTTCAGCATACTGAAGCAAGAAGGTGGTTTTCAAAGCACATTGATGCTCAGGTAAATATTTTACTTTTTTTATTTCTGAGCCAAACTCAAGGTTAAAATTTTATAATCATCACCATAAATATGGATATAATGAACAAATTATAAGAAATGTCAGCATAATAAAGTGATTATAGCTACTTGTATATATAGCATGTTTTTGTGCATAACTTCATGCACAAAAATGTTCTGAATATTTTGTTACGTCAGCTAGCCGTAAGTGAACATATTAGTGCACAAAATAGGCATAAACCTCTCAATTAGAAACCAAGTCTGAGATAAAAAACGCTGAAGCATGATGTCAGTCAAAGGTCCAAAGTGGTGTATAATAACATAACTTTTGTCTGCATTGATAAAGCTCAACTTGAATTTCTTGCTCGCGAAAGAAACTTGTAAAAAAAAACAATAAAAAGAAATTATTTCAGAAAATTCTGTTCTTTTTGAAGCTACAAGTTTGAACAAAAAAAGGTGAACATAGATAATCGGGAAAAAGTAGTCAGTTGTTACGCTACGTTTTATAATGTTGTATCACCAGTGCAGTGAACACAACCATTGATTTTAAGCAAGGTGGCAAAAGTTATGAAGTTGCCAGTCAGATAAGGAACTGATCTTTCTCATTTTATTTGCAATATTATTTTATATTAATAAGTATTTAACAACCATAATAAGAAGCAAATTGATCTATGTTAAGCAGATGCATTGCAGCCTCAAATATTCTAACAGGGGTGGGAGAAGTGGTATATAGAGGGGTTGGGGTGGGGTGGGGAGGCTCTCTGTTGCCCCTCCCCGGCCCCCCCACTAATTTTTTAAAGCAATTATTTTCGTCTATATATACTTCATTTTGATATAATAGGGTAAACCCAATTAGAAGTGCCCCCTGGGGTTTTCACCTTTCACTGCCCCTGATAGTTATAAGAAGGTCACAGAGAACATCTTCCCCAGAAAAGTATGAAATATTTAGTATTTAGAATTACTACAAATCTATTTTCTCATGTTAAATCAGTCAATTTTATGGGGTCTTCTTATAAGGTGTGACAAAACTATTGAGAGGCATGTGTTCCCCCCCCCCCCCAGCTCTATGCAGTCACTGTTTAGATTCCTCAGCTGTTGTCTTTTATTAAAAACACAGACTTTGAGCATAATCTGATTGTCAGTGTACCTACTTACCAAAAGTAAAAGCCATAAAATTACAACCTTCATAAGTGTCCAGACAGTTAATAATTTCTTTTTATTGCTGATGTTTTTTGATGATGAACTTAATAAATGATGTATTTCAGAGAGTCTACTGCAAGTGTGTTGATGAAATGACACTTTTCCAACTGGTCCAATACTTCGCTGTGGTGTTATTTGAGTAAGTAATACATCCTATTCATTAGCCTGCAAGCTGGCTCTCCCAAAACATTGCGAAGCAAGCTGAGAGGGAAATGCATGGTTCTCTTTTTCCCAAAAAAATTAGAAGAGCCGACTCGCAGGCTACCTGTCTATCCATAAAACTTAGACTGTCCTACCTCCAGAGGGCTTTAAATCATGAGGATAAAATTTTCTGAGAGATACTGGGTCGAAAGGGCCTTTTGCTAGGGAGGGGAGGGGGTCTGGGAGCACGTTCCTTCCAGGAAATTTTTAAATCTAGAGGCTCTGAAATGCTATTTCTGGTGTTCTAACACAACAATTTCTTACAAAAATCTTCGTTAATTTGATTGCAATTACGTTTTGTGGGGTTTTTCATAACAAACTTTTCTGTTGGATCACGAAACAGTAGATGATTATGAATTATGCTATCCCTAAAAGATATCAAGTGAAGATAAAGGTTTCTTAGTTCAAATGACTGGACTGTCAACAATACCTACAGAGCTTAGCTTGAAGGAGAGGTTATCGAGGTTGTATGAAAGGCTACCAATCACATGACAGTCTCATAGTATACATGGCTGCAACCCTTTTGGCATAAATTGAAGTGCTTAATTTTGACATCTCTTGCAGTTTCTTCAGTGTTGCATTATAGGCAATAGATGATTTCACAGTTCCTGAAAGGTAACCAAGCCTCTACATGAAACCAAGACGAAGGTTGACCTCGCACAGTTAGAGAAGTGGAAATAATAGACATGGTAATATGTTTCTATCTTATGATAATTATATCTACTTCTCTTACTGTGCCAGGTCAACCTTCGCCTCAGTTTCATGTAGAGGCTTGGTTACCTTTGATCACTGGTTTTCCAACCGAAATTCACGTGACAAATGCAGTTTTAGCCGAGCGATTAAAAATCAGTGCGAAAATTAACAACTTGAAATAGCTATAACTCAGCGAATCTTTATCGAAACTCCTTCAAACTTCGGCTTTGTGTTTATCTAATGGCAATCTCTTAGCGTGTCATAGACACTTTAAGGTCTTTTCTGCTATATGGCACGAGGAAGGTGAGGGAACGTCCTCAATAGACATAACCCTAATAGGTTACGTACTTCATGGAAAATATTTTATATTTGGTTTGGCAGGGAGTGAGTGTAATTACTTCCAGTTTTAAGTTATAAGTTTATTTGTTTGTTTTAACATTTTCTTACCTTTTTCTTGGTGATACTGTTTGTTGGTTTTCTGTGTGACTGTAGTCAGTGTTTTAAGCAAAAAAAAAGAGAAAATAAATCATTTTGAGTAGTTAAAAGTCATAGATATACTAAAAATATCCATTCAGAAGTTACTTATGTTTCTTGTAATTTGACTTTTTCTGAACTTAATGACTTCAGTGTCAATAGCATTTTTTGAATCTGCTATCCCACTGTTTTGATCAGCCAATCAGAAGGTGAAAAATGTTACAATAGCCAATCATGAAGTAGGAAATGTTACAACAGCCAAGCATAAAGCAGAAAATGCTTCAATAGCCAATCATAAAGTTGGAAATGTTTCAATAGCCAATCATAAAGTAGGAAATGTTACAACAGCCAATCATAAAAGAGGAAATGTTACAACAGCCTATCATAAAAGAGGAAATGTTACAACAGCCAATCATAAAGTAGGAAATGTTACAATAGTCAATCATCTTGGATCCTGATGGGAATGGAACCGATGATCTTCCCTACACTTGCTGCACGCTCACTGCAAGGCCTTGGAAACTCAGTGAGCTCACCGACATTATCAACTCTTAGTTGAAAGGATTAATCATTGCCGCAAGGAAAGAAAAAGCTGCCCATTCGAGCGTTACCCCTTCGTCAGAGCAACTGTGTTAAAGTACAGTATTTAATCATTTCCGTATTAGAAACTTATTGCGTTAAAGAACTAATCTTCGAAATGTCAGCTTTGTGCGACATGACATGATTAAATGTTATGATGAAGCGCTAACGTTTGAAACGTGAACTTTGTGCTTTCTGTACGACATGATTAAATGTTCTGATGGAGCGCTAATGTTTGAAACATCAACTTTGTGCTTTCTGTACGACATGATTAAATGTTCTGATGAGGCGCTAAAGTTCGAAACGTTAATTTTGTGCTTTCCTCGCGGCGATGATCAAACGTTCGGGTACGTTACGTAACCTATTCTTTGATGAGCTTTAATCAGCGGCTTTTAAGCTAAGCTAACAAAAAATTTTGAAAAGTTGTAAAGTTTGTCAATGCCGGCACTCCTTTCCCAAAAATCAGCAGTATAAATACAGAGCGATTATGAGTTACCAGTAAACAAGTTGCGTTGGATAAGTAGTAACAAAAAATACAAGAAAAGCGAGTTTACTAACATCTCACTTCGCCGAATGAGTTTAATGACACTAAAACGATTTTCTTAGTCTCATTATTGAAGCAACTTTTTGGTTGTTTTCTGTTGTTGCTACATGGTTATTTTGTGCTTATTTTGTGCAAACAAAATTTTAAGGACCTTTGCAAGATAAGGCAAACGTAGATTGTATTTGAAATCAATTAGGTTACCGAACTTGTTGAAACATATACACTGTATTTTTTCGAGAACAATTTTTTAAGTAATAATCATATGTTTTATTATATAAATATAACCAGAACTCATGGATAGCAAGGCCATTTTAAAACTGAGTTCATATATGACACGGCGCGTCCTGCACAATGCTAGGATCAGCACTTTCGAAGTCATCGTGGGTAGTGATAAGTGAAATAAAGATGGCGAATTTAATTTTGAGCTCGGTAATAAAATGTAAAAGATGAAATAATTTATACCATTCAGCGTTAGCCATTTAGATTTTATATTGCGCTGTTTTCCAAGACTGAATTCTGTATGATCGATTTTTGGAGGAATAACATTAATAGGATGGTGTGAATTGTTCTTGAAGCTTTGGACTGCAGTCTCGACTATTCAAAACCCTCTTATAACTCTGTATTGAAGTAGTACTGCACCCTCTATTCAATAAGCAAACTGAGAAACGCTCGCTAAAACGTTTTCCAGACTTGTCAAAGAGTGATAGTGCTCTCAGTCATCGCGATTTACGACATGACGAAAATGGAAACTCGCTCTAAGTCTAAATTTTTTGTTGGGTTTATCTCGTAATTTTTCGTCACGTTGTCTAGAATTATATTAAACTCAAGTACAGATAACACAAACGTGCTAGTAGCTGAGTTGAAGCCACTATAGTGGGCACTATGGCCATATGCGTTCGTATCTATACTAGTAGTATAGTAAGAGTGCCTATATCTTCTATGTATAGATAGAACAAAGTACCAGTAGCTAACTTGAAGCCACTATATTGGGCACTATGGCCACGTTGATAGCGGTCTTTATCCCTTTAAACTACTATGAAAAGTAGTGAGCCTGATTGCTAGCAGCCATGGACAGCTGTTTCAACCTTTTTGGGCCTCATCAGCATGGCATCCACTAGCAAACAGGCTCAGGTTCCCAAAAACATAGGTAATGGTAAAAACAGCTGAAACAGCTGTCCATGGCTGCTAGCAATCAGGCTCACTAATTTTTATGGTAGTTTAAAGGGATAAAAACCGCTATTAACGTGGCCTTAGTGCCCAAAATAGTGGCTTCAAGTTAGCTACTAGCACTTGAGTTCATTTTTATTGCCACATCCCACAAGTCTTACGCTTTTACCATTGCTAGAATTATATTAGACACGTCCTGTAATGTCGTTCCTTTCTATAAGCTTTTTGTTACAGAGTCTTGAAAATTAAACTTACATTGCTTCTTACCTCTTTCTTTGCTTCAAGGGGTGGAATCTTGTACTGGCCGAGTCCGTCATCTCTGAGAGAAATTGTATTTGCGTTAGCTTTTCTCTGTCCTACATCGCCTGGAAAAAAAATTGTCTCTTCTTCGTCATCGTTATTCTTAAAGCGGTCGTAAACATACATCTGAGACATATTTATTTTTCCTTGACTCATCTTCAGTGAGCTTGCTCAAAAGAAAGTCGTCTCTATAGAAATTTGGTAGTTTCATGAAATTTGAGTGAGCTTGTTGAACTGAATCTCAAATGCGTGATTAAGAATTCATCTGAGTCGTTTTATTTCTGTTCACATATCAATTATATGGATAGAATCGTTAATTTTTCAGTTATTGATAATCACTAAATAATGCATGCGATTGAGTGATCTGCTGTTTAGTGTAAATAGATCTTCGCGATTGATTACAGTTTTTTTGAACTCGCTACTGCATCAACAACATTACTCAAGCTCCAATTTCTTAACCTGATTTGCTTATGTATATCTATTGAAAATGTATTATATATTTTAGATTTGTTCTGATGGTACTTCTATATAGTCCTTGTTTTTTACTTTTAGACATGTTTCATATTACATATGGCGGTAAGACTAGCATTGCGCAAGAGTGCTCTTGAGCAATGCTAGCCAGGTAAAATCGTTAAGGAAAACTATTAAATCTTAATGATTATATGTTTTTTATTAGTTCGCTCATACAAACCTCTTTTTGGTAAGAATTCTTGCAGTCTCATTAAGATTTCTTTTTTGCACGTAAAAACCGCATATTTTATTATTAATTTAATAAAAATTAAATATAATACGATTTATAGTAGTTAGAATATAAAGCACAGTTTCGGAATTTTCATCTTCGCTTTTAGATCTAAGGCAAATGATAATCAAGGTTTAGTTTGGTGAGAGAGAAAAACGTTTTGATGATTTGAGTTCGTGGAACTGACCGCTAAGTAAAATTGGTATTTATTTCTCGTTAGTAGCGAATTTTAATGAATAAATGAATTATGTATGATTTTTATCACGCAGCTATAGAGTCTCTGTGACCACCTTCATTACTGATTACTAGTATAGCTTTTGTTTAGTCAGTTTTTGGTATTGAACAAGATAGCGAAATATAGTTGTCAGCATTCAAGTCAATCCGGCCGGAATTTTTGTTTTGAACGAAGCTTCAAACATATTCGAATAAAAATGTTTGGTAACGTAATAAACGATTGTCGGGGTTCTGTCATACGCATTCTTGGCAGTCACGAAAGTGAAAATTAAAAAGCTTTTTTAAATAGTTTTGAACAGGATTTCAGGGCTCCCGCATGTTGTAAAAATTATTAAAGGTCTCTATTTGTTTTTTTGTAGATTTAAGGTCTTAAAAAGGTCATAAATTTGCTAGAATCGCTTTCTGAGGTATTAAAAAAGCATTGCATATGTAATGCGAATGAAAGTGAGATTTTCTTGCACCCAAATCTTGATGCAACATTGACGTATTCTTTGCTTATCCGGAGCAATTTTAACGGGAAGTTCGCATCTTTCATGCACGTTTTTGACCACCATTGCATTGATTGCGCCGCACCGTCCTGCTGTTGTGGATGAGACTTTCTTTGCCGTTATTCTGTTATAAAGTTATATGTTTTGGGAAGTTAGTGTGATCTTGTTACTATGGGAAGTGTTTATTAGCACTGTTATCTCTTTAAGGCTTCCTCAGTTTTTATGATTTTCTGTATGGGAAAACTGGTCTTAATTTCTTTTACTTTCGGTATTAAAAAATCTTTAAATAGTTTTAAATTAGTTGGCTCCTGAGCTGCAGATATCCTGGATTCGATTCCGAGACAGCTCTGCGATACTTGGGTGCAGCTCTTTAACCAACCTGTTTCGGAAGCGACAACTGGATAAGCAGGTTATTTTAAGTATGTCTATCAATGCCACTACGAGAGATATACAACATTTCTTGACACACATAAATGATCTTCACGAAATAAAACCCGGAGTCTCAAAATGAAATGGATTTGATAAAAATATTTTTATAGTCGAAATTCGCGCTACGCACGCTAAGATCTAAAATCCGATTACATATAATTTTTTAGCATTGAAACTCGTGACCAGTGATTTAGTCCGACAATGCTACTCCGAAGTGTACAACATTTCTTGAAACACACAAATGACCCTCGCGAAATAAAGCGAATCTCAAATAAATTGGATGTGATAGAAACAGATTTAGCCGAAATATCGCGCTACGCAGGCGCACCCTAAGTGCTAAAATCCGATTACTTATAATTAGTTAGCTTTGAAACTCAGTGATTAAGTCCATCAATGCCACTCCGAGGTGTACAACACTGATTTCTTGACACAAATAAATGATCTTCGGAAAATAAGACGGAGTCTCAAAATAAATTGGATGTGATGGAAATAGGTTTCGCCGATATTCGCGCTACGCATGCTATAATCTAAAATCTGGTTACTTATAATTTGTTAGCATTGAAACTCAGTGATTAGAATTAGGGTTCAAGTCTACTGAGTTTTGCTTAAGTATACAGGTTAACCAACTGTTTACCGATTAAATTATTTTCTTATCATTTCGTTTCACTTCATTTCGTTTCATTTTTTTCAAGTTTTCAGATTGTTAGATTACATTCAACAGGCCGAGTAATTTGACAAAAAAAGTAAATACTTGCGAAAACAAGGAACTGGGAAATTTCTGAAACCTGAGCTTTCATGACCTTCCGTGCACTAATCGAATGCTCTAGCTCTGAGCCAAGTGACTGATAAAGTTCGTCTATGATAATCCATAACAGTGAAATCACTCGCTTTGTGCGTTCCCGTGTTTTAGTGCAGTGGCGGATCCAGAAATCCTAGAAGGGGAGTGAAAATTCTAGAAGGGGGGTGAATAATACAAAAAATGTACCAGAGACTTTTGGAGAAGAAGGGTGGCTAGTACAAAGAATGTACCAGAAAATTTAAGAAAAAGGGGGGGTGAAAATTCACCCATTTCACCTCCCCTGGATCCGCGCCTGTGGGTAGAGCATCCGACTAATGAACTGAAGGTCTTGCATGTTAGATTCTTCTCCCTGCATGAGTTTATATATATTATTTATTGGCTTATGTATACACTTACAATAACAAATGAAAGACATTGATCAATTGTATTAATTAAAAGTTGTTTGAAAATTCGAAAAATATTGCAGGTTCAATATTTAACATGATGTGGGATTTGGCCAAGGATACGTTTCTATCTCCCATAAATTTATTTAAAAAAGTCTTGTTCCATCATTCTCACGTGCGGCGTTTGGATGTTAAAACAAAATTACGCGAGATGTTGGTGCTATATACAAGGAAGGGAGTTTTGTTTACATTCTCCTGTTGTACGTGAAATTTGGTTCCGTTACATTCCCTTTCTTTCGTTTATATTGTATTGGGTGTTTCTTCAATAATAATACATTCAGATTTCATCTAGAGACAAAATATTAATTCCTTGAAAATATTTATATTCCTTTAAGATGCCACCAAGCGGACGACTTTGTACCGGCCAAGAATTTGATGAACATGTGTTTTACGTTTTACTGGGAATGCAGAACAGGTTTGTAACTTAGAGTGAAAGTATTCTTTGAATGCTCAGAGAAAATTCTTAGTCTCTGACGGGATTCGAGCCTGCAATCCTCTGATTACGGGTCAGATGCTCTGCCCACTGAGATAGCTACAGAGACTCGCTTTGGGAGCCGAGTCACTGGTTAATTTCTTGCTATTCCCGCTGGACATACGTCTCACCGGCTAACATACAGATCTAATTAAATCAAAACCAAGCTGTTTTCCAGTATAGTTATCCCGTTATCTGTTTTTTTCCCTTTTATTCCGGACGCTAAAAGCTTTTTGATGTGGTGTGAATTTTGTTCACACTTTTTAAATCAGGAACAAGCTTTTAACTAACAGCAACAGTCTTCCAGTAAAATTCTCATCCCCCCGCCCTCTCTTCATTTTTGTTCAAATTAAGTTGGACTTGTTTTTGCTTTGATGCTAATAGCTATATGATATAGTTTGGATTTTGTCTAAGTTACTTTTCTTTGAACCATTGCAGGGAAGGCTAATGAACTCAGAAAGGAGTATTTATCATCATATTTGAAAGATCAACCGATCTGGTAAGAAATGGCCCTATAAAAGTTACTAGAATGGTAATTATTCAATAAAATGCGTAATGTATTCAATATGAATATATTTTTGTCCAGTTTATAAGATAAAGGGAAGGTGAGAAAGTATTGCACGTATAAAAAAAAAATAAAGTATTCAAACTTTGCCTGTTTAAAACTGAAGTTGTATATTTTGTTGTTACATAATCGTCTAATGATGTTTGTAATAAGCAAAAACTTTCACGAAAATTGATTTTTAGTTGTCTTTTATTATATACAGTTTTAAAATAGATTGAATATATTTTACAACCACCGTCTTCCTGTACATGTTGTCTTCCCTCTAACTTCCTCCTCTGTCTTTGAGATCTAGTAAGTAACGAAACATCACAGGTGATGAATATGAATGAAGGTAGGACATGGTCACGTGGTTGGCACGTCATTGGTAACCTCAGGGTCCGGATTCGATCCCAGGCTCTGCCGAGATTTGATTCTTTTTGTGACATTCTTTTCCGCTAAAGCTTACTCGGCTTTCTATCCTTCCTATAGGTCAGTAAATGGGTAACAACGTCTGCTAGCAGCTGCCATTGATTAGTGACTCATTGTATACTGAAGGTCTCGATGATGTCTATTTTGTGTTCAAATACATGACTGAATTAAAAAACACTATAATTTTAACTTTTCCTATTAATCTGCTTTTGCGAAGGCACTCTCTCAGGTTTTGGAATGCAGCATTTTTCGACGCCATTCATTGTGACCGGGAGGCGCCTATAATCACAAGGTTGGTAGAGACACATTGTGCGGGTGTTCAAATAACCATATTGTTAGAACTACCACAAACGTAAATTTGAGATTCACAAAGAATAACAGTTTTACAACTGATGCAGGGCCGGATTCAGACGACAGGCATAAAAGGCGCACGCCTCCATCCTATTTTTGGCAGACCAATTGATTTTTGTTACTTGAGTTCTACTCGGAAAATGGGGAATAGTTGCTTTGATTGATTTGGCTGTCCCCGATTCGCATTTTGTCAATCTTGAAGCCTGTCATTGTTTTTTTTCCCTGTTGCATTTATGTAATTTACGAAATCATATGTATGATTTCTGGTATCGGAACTACAATCCATTGGGTCTTTGTGCACTTAATTTAGAATCCACTCGGAGCTACGCCCCTTTTTTCATAATTCTGGATCCGGCCCTGTGACGGACCTAGTGGCCCTCTGTAACAAAGATTTTATGCTTTGGTTTAATTTAAACTTTAGTGGCAATTAACCGTAGTTACGTTTATCGTAGATGCTTTTATATAAATATCCCTGCAAGATGCCACTATCTGCTTTGATAGATAAAAATATTGACTGGGAATTTCATCTCGATATGTATAGCGAGGTGTGGGAAAGCTGGACACGTCAAGAGCAACAAGATTATGAAGAGTGCGACAGGAATAGCACCTTTGGTAAACTAGGGTGAGTCTCTTGTATCTCATGTTTCGATTACCAGGAAGCTAAGCAGTGTAAAGGGTCCATCTTTACGCTCACCGATAACTGTGTGATACTAATCAATCTATTTTCACCATGGTCTGAAATCTTATTAAACTAGGGTAAGTCTCATATGGCTGGTGTTTAGGCTCCCTCGGACGCAGAGACTGTTTAGTAGACTGACTAGCAAGTTAAAGTGGGCATCTTTTTGTTCACTATTGGGATCCGAACTTTACAGTTTCTCCTCAATACCAAACCATACAAAGTGATTGCATCTTTGGTAACAATTAAGATGAGTCTTTTTTAGTTAAATCTGGCGCTTAGTGGCCTTCCTAGAACACATTGGTTATTAGGTAACGTAGTAGGTCTGATGGAGTAGTTACAACCAGTTTCGGATTTTAACTGTTTATTAGAGTTGATTAATAGTTTTAAAATTGTATTCGGCCGTCTTGATAGAAGTTTTTCATCAAATGTATTTAACAATTAGACCTAGAGGACGAATGCAGTGGTCTAATTGTTTTAGTATAAACCTACTAACCGGTCAAAAAAGGATATACAAACAAAAATGTTGATGAAATCCTTTAAAATTATAACAAAACGGGGCTCATTACTATTTTGATCCGCCATTTTTTGTCTACTAGTAGGCTATCACAAATAGACCGCTAACAGAGTAGCCAATCAGAATGCAGGATTCTTGTTAGGCTGTTGGTAGGTTTATACTAATTTGGATTATCTTCTACAGGACCTTTTTAAATAATATGAAGGCATTCGGTATCAACCAAGAAATGTGCATCGATTTTCTTCATAAGATGAGTACCATAGCTAATTTGGGACAAGGTAGGTCTCACTTATATTCCCACTGAAGTCTAGAGAATCGGATGATACATCGGAAAAGTAACGTATCACAACTTAACATACGTGACTTTATTTCTCTATCACAGCGCAACTTTATATAACCCAATGTAACGTAACCTACCTTAATGTAACAAGATGTAACGTAACATTTCACATCATAATATAACGCAATATAACGTAACGTAGCAAAATATTACAAATGATATTTAATGTAACGTATCACAACATAACGGGAACGTAACGCTTCACTACGTAAGATAACGTAATAGAGCGAAACGTACCACAACATAACGTGACTAAATTGAACGCAACGCTTCACTACGTAACTAAATATAACGTAACGTTTCACTACGCAAGATAACGTATTGGAACGAAACGTACTACAACATAACACACAATTCGTTATTTAGTTGAGTAGTAAATCTATTTTTTGATTTTCTGATTCTGTATTTCGCCCTTAGAAACCTTTTTTCTTTTATCGACCTGGATTCCTCGTCATATTTTCTGCTTTGCTGATTATACTTGTTTAACTCATAGATCAAGTAAAGATGCTGGAAGAGACAGTGGTTCCTGCAACAGGACATTAAAATGTATAACTGATAAACCACTCGAAAATGAGAGCCCTAAGGGACTGACTATTTGAATTTTGATGATAGAGGGGTTTAGTATTCAGTCCTTGTAGGAAAGTATTTTACGCGCAAGCGTACAAGCAAAATATTAGTTCCCGTGAGTAGCGCTTGACATTTTTTAAACATAGGATTTGTTTTAATTGCATTCTTTGCAGGATTTTTTTCTTATTTATGCGTTGCATAATATTTTTCTCTCTAATCGTTCAACTAGCTTAAAATCAAATGGTCCGCCCCGAACTCATTGAGATGTGTCGAACACTTTAAGTACCGTTCCAGATATATCCCAGGTTTTAAAATACATTTTTGTAATGTTTAGTAGTTCTGATCGACAAAATCTTCATGTGTTGGCTTAAAGCCACTTGAGTCCTGTAGACTTCATCAGGATTCGCTGTTAGTCGTCGAATGTTTGGATTTTTATTTTTTATATCAGCTGATGATGTAAATGTGTTATGTCAAGCTTTTCAAACCTTCTTCAGTTTTACAATTTCATAGAGCACGAAAATAATTAAAAAGTAGCTAGCTGTCCATGCTGTACGGTAGACGGTAGGCATTGTGGGTAACGACCTTTTAGTCTTACAACTGGCAAATTTTATGTACCGTTTTATAAAGTTCTTAAGTGGATTTCATGAATTTTGTTCAACATAACGTTAAACCGTCTATTAAGTTAAAAAAATATTTATGCAAAAACGTTTTTAAATATTGGCCTAGAAAGGTCTAATTGTAATGAAAAAGATAGCTAAATATTGAGTATTTTAGGTAGGCTGCAAAACAGTGTCTTCCTTCGCCGTGAGGTCGAAAATCCAAGTTCGATCATCATATGGGAAACTGGAAGCTAAAGAGGAAATATAACCGCGTCCATTTCCTCTTCCCCGTTTCCCAAATGATGAACGCGCCTGGATTCTCGATCTCCCGACGAAGGAAGAGACTGTTTTGCAGTCTAAATTCTAGGTAAAATTGAAGCAAATGTAAATACTGGAGATAGCCAGTTATATTTATTATTTATCCTTTGTAGACTAACTTTAAATTAAAAATAAATATAAAGCCGGAATTGAGATATCTGTTTTTTTTCTTTCATTGGTGTTCAAGAATCTGGGCAATCTCGTCCCCAGAGTTCAACGTTCTTTTTAACCGGCGGCGCAAGAATGTAATCTAGGCTCTTATGCCGTTTACGGGTTTTGGACGCAACTAAGTTTTTGTATATAAGCCCATCCATTTGTCAACGAAGATATTCCGGATTTAAGCCTACCCGGATATAAGCCTACCCGGATATAAGCCTACCCAGATATAAGCCTACCCGGATTTAAGTCTACCCAGATATAAGCCTACCCGGATATAAGCCTACCCGGATATAAGCGCCCTTCTCCCGTTTATGAGCCCATATACTGTATATACTAGTGCGTCCTTGGTGCGTTTCTAACTTCAGCCTTAGCTGTGTCTCGCTGATGGTAAATCCTCTCTTAGTTAAGAAGTAAAACATGTTCTCCGTGCGCTCATAGCCTGGTGAAAACCGAGGCAAACATTTGGGAGAATTCGAGAGCTGATCAGTTGCGTCTCGTGTTTTCACCTCCTCGAGAAATCTCATGCATTAGCTTTGGCGAGGTTTGCATCAAGCTATAAAGGCATGGTTATGATATTTCATTTATTTCATAACATTATTATTTCCGTCTTCACAAAGAGACGATAATATTATACGAAGTACATTTGTATACTTTAATTTCTTACATGGAAATGTAAATTTTTAAAACTTAGACAGCCAGTCATGTTGGGCGTATTCATTCTTCATAGCACTATGAAAACACACTTGTAAACGAATCAAAACGCAAGTTCTATCAAAATTGTCTTATACTTTGAAAATGTAAGAGTTCCATACCCTTCGCCATAAGAGTGAAGGTCACTGAATAACGACGTTCCATTATTTTTGCTAACTGTTTAGACGGCTCTTGCAAAATGACCTCCTCTCCAGGATAAATTTTTGTTTATACTTATTTGATCGTTATTGCTGCGGAGCGAGCGAAGCGAGCGAGCAGCAATTTATAAACAAAATCTAGAAAAAATCTCGATTTCATCTG
>JAOBAY020018450.1:0-14811 GCA_025331085.2 Zoanthus sociatus | reverse complement strand
ATTATAAATTCAACATTTCAAAAAAGTCCATAGAGATCTTAATTTAAAAAGCATTTCTTTCCTAAACAATTTAGCTTCTTTAAAGATAACAACTAACTATAAACCGCTATTTCAGGGAGGAATGTTATTGATGCGTGTGAACCAAGCTGTTACAGTCAATGGTTTTCTAACCTTGTTTATGTTTCACCCTCAAACATATTTTAACAGGCTAGTATATCGATTCTTTATTTTTCAGTTTTAAGAAGTAAAATTGAGTAAAACATAGAGTTTTTTTAAACATTAGTTAATGTATGAATGTCAAATAACTCAAACTTTGTCAAAAAACTTTCTTTGAAACTTACCGTAACAACAAACAATTGATCTGTTAAAGCAAAAGTTTGCATGATGCCAACAAACTTTGGAAAATATAAGTCAATACTAAGAATCAAGTTGAATCAGAGCACTTTAATAAAATATCGTTAATGATTAAGAATGCTCGCGATCACTGCTTGCGATTTTTATGCGAGCAGATTGCGACCAAGGTGCGATCAAACTGCGAGCAGATTGCAATCACGACAAGCCATGTGATCTCAATCTGAATGCGAGCACATGTACACGTGTTTCTGAGCGGCATTGTATATATGATTGAATAATTATTATTTGAATTGGTTATTATTTTTACTGAAACTGGATCCCAGTCCTTCCAACCACTAAAACCTCAAAATTTAATCTCGAGGTCTTGAAATTGTCCCTGAAAACCCTTGAAATTTAGGTTCCCAAACCTTGAAATTTAGGAAAAAGTAAAAAATAATAAAATTGCAAGGGTATGACAACAACAACATCAATATACAGTTGAATGAAATGAAGTGATGCATGCGTCACACAAGGAGCTTTTCATGGCACATCAATACAAGTTAAGTCAGGTTTGCCCAAGACTCTTGGTCTGTGAGAAAAGTATCTTGTATCAAAGACAGAAAACAATAGGAAGACTGCTCATTGACAAATGCCCCTAAAGGGGCAAGCAAAATTCATAACTAACACAAAAGTTGAATTAGAATGAGTATCTGAAAAAAATGAAATATAAATCATGTGTGAAAACTATTAGACTTAGAGGTCAAACCATGAGGCCATGATAAAAAATTTGAAACTTTGAGTCTCACAGTCAAATTGTGAGAGTTGGAAGGTTTGGGATTGAGCATTCATTGATGAGATTTCTTTGAAAAATTTGTTGTAAACATTTTACCTCTCTAGGAACCAATTTGTAACAGAAAAATTTCTCTTTTTTATCAGGTTGTTTGTTAAGCCTACTGACTTGAGAGCATACCAGGTGGGTCATGCTACAGATATTAATTTCTGTACCAAAATGTTAACCAAAGAGATGGTACTCACAACACCTAGAATTCCTGGAAAACTCCTGGAATTTTGAATTTTTTTTTCAGGACCCTGTATTTTTTTTTTTGGGCAGACATGGTTGGTGCAGTTGGTAAGATCTCTGCTTTCCAACTGCAAGGTCCCAGGTTCGATCCTGGCAGTTTGCCGAGATTGGAATATTTGTGTGACCTTCTTTTCCGCCTAAGCCAGCTCAGCTTTCCATCCTTCGGGATAGGTAAATGAGTACCAGCATCTACTGGGAGCTAACCTGCGATGGATTAGTGTCCCATCCAGGGGGAGTCAAAGACTTTCATTCGCTTAACACTACAGAAACCGTAGATAAGTGCCGGCATCCATGGGCCATTAGGCTCGTCAAGGATTTAGCTAGCTAGCTGGATTTTTTTCTGTGGATTTTTTCCTCATTTTACTTTGGTTGAAAAGCTGAAGAACCTAACAATATTTTTGGTGGCATAGTTTGTTGTTATGTTTTTTGCATAGGAGAGTTTGGCATTGGCTTATGGAAAAATAAATTTTCTACCCTAGAGAACTCCTGCACTTTTTTTGTCATCAGTCAGCAAGCAACATGTACAGTATATATGAAATAATTTGAACAAAAATTATTACAAGTTTAAAACTTTATGAATATCTCTCTGTTTGGTTGTTTAAGGAGCTGGTGTTCTTTGCAACTTATATTACTGATAGTTCTACAATCTCACTTTAATTGTACAACTTTGATTTATTTATACAAGGCTTTCCTTCAGGGATAAGTGAGTTAAACTGTCTTGAAACCTTTAGATTAGTTTAATATACTTTATAGAAGTTACTTTGAAATATCTTTTTAACTCTTTTAACACTGAATTAAGTTTCTGCGAATTTAGTATTAAGTAATTGTCTTTTTTCTTATTCATGAAAAGGCTGTTGTATTATAAGTGTAAATTTTAACTACTGAGATATTGTGTGAACTTATTGTTATGGCTTGGGTGTTAAACCAGGATGAAGATGGTCTTCAGCCATCCTTCAGGAACAACTTAAAAGTAGTGGAGGACCTTGCCTCCTGGCAAAGACTTCAGAAAAGTCAGGCTATATTAATGGAAGGTATGTTTACAGGCTAACTGATACAGTGTATTTTAATAGAATGAAGGTTACTGCTAAGATTTTGTCAGGATCATGTAAGATGATATGCAATAGTAACAACTGATGTGAAGTTTTACATTTTACTGGCATTTTACTTTCTATCAAGATTGTATTTCAATAGATCTCAAGATGTTATGTTAAGTCATTCAGTTCATACTGAGACTTTATTAAACTCTGCTCGGTAGAAGTTAAAGGAAGAACACCAAGTTAAAAACACAAATTTTTGAAATTCGAAGTTTTCTCTTGAACTGGTAGTTTAATCAATCAGGGCATAAAATAACAGCCGGTCGATGGACAATGTCCGGTCAGAATGGTGACTTGACCGGACTAAACGATCCATTGCCGGTCATGCTGACCGGTCTGGCATAATCCCCCTTTTTTTTAAAAACTATAACGTCTTGAATAATCTGTTGTTGAGATCATTAAATGAATATCTTTGTCTGTACAACATATAAATTGATACAATGCATCTGGCATCAAATGGCTGATAAACTGACAATGTTCTACAATGCGTATGTTCAAATGTGTTAAAGTAATGGAGCTCGAATTTGCACTAGTTTCTTTTTTGTACTTAAGCTAAACAATGGGAACCAGACCAAGACATGAAGCCACTGGGAGGAGATGGCCAAAATGTTCTCTTAAACGAAGTGGATGAACTTGAGTAGGAAAACTGCGAACTAATATCTCTTTTAGTGCAGTAGAAATCAAAAACAAGAATTTTCCAAGTTTGCAGTATAGGGTTCTTTTCACTCTTGTTAGTGTATTTGGTGTAAATTAAAAAATGACTGAAGCTCGGCTCCTTTGAATCATTGCCAATGACCCTATGCGTATCTGCTCATTGATCTGACGCTTTTTGTACGCGCACTACATGTTATCGTTTGAGAGGGAAAAAAGTTCGTTTTTTGCTGGGATATTTCGTACTGATAAATTAAATTCAATTGACATTATTATGTTTTTGCATGTACTGGTCTTGTTCAAGTTTATTTGAATTAGTTTTTTGGCTTCTGTGATGGAATAAAATTGAAAGAACATCATTGTAATACTACTTCAAATAATTGTACTTTAATTGATCTCTCTTGAAAATCAAATGGAATATCACATCCTGATACATCGGCAAAGAGATAAGGAACTTTGCATGATGGAAAATCGTTAGACAAAGCAGCTAACTGTTATGTATTTAGTAAGTTTCGCTTTTCAGTTTGCTAAACATACAAAAGGGTTTTTTTTTCAACACCGTTTTTACTTTACAATTGATATTTTTGGGTTTATATTGTCATTACCTTATAATTCTTTGTCAAAATGTTGACCGGCCAAAACCGAGATATGTCCGAACTAAAATCAGTTTGCACGGTCAGCATGATCGGGCTCCATACGAAAATTATTTCAAGCCCTGCGCTTTGCTATCTGCACTTGCTTTTTGTCAAATTATTTTTTACCAGACTTAAATGTTCAGCATGCAATAAACTAAAGCATATACCTCCTTCTTCCTGCATTTCCGCCAACTGCTTATCAATAAGTTCTTTCTCCTTTTTCAACACCTGTGTTCTCAACAGATCACCAAAATGCTCTAACATCTTCCGTCGAGCATTATAGCAGTCGCGTTCACTTGCTGTCAAAGCATGATATGGAGTGTGAGCAATCTTGCGGTCCTAGAATAAAAGCAAATTTGAAAATGAAACTATACATATTCATTTTTTCTCTAACTTGCTAATAAAATTTGTAGTATTTCTGTGAAAAAACAATATTTGTTAAGCTATGTTAAGTTCTTGGAGAGAGGTATTATGGTGACTGGGGGAGACTGTCAATAATGCATAAACAGTTAGCAAATATCAAAAATTCCAAAATAATCTTTGTTTGTCTCTTTACAATTTTGCATAAGCGTTGCTTTTATTTTCTCTTGGGACTTACAATGATCCCAAGAGAAACTGGAAACAATGCTTATGCAAAATTTTGGGTGGAAAAAAAACAAAGAGTTGTATGGTATTTTTGATATTAACTAAAAGAATTGTCGGAAGCAATGACAGACTATTTTTCTTTGAAAAACCCACGGTCACGACCAATTTGTTCTCGGAAGCCAATCACGAGGTTATTTTCTTACACAATCATTCGTTGTTGCTCCGACCTACTGAGATGTACAAGTTGTTTCCAAACTCCACTTGGATCACGTGATAACTGAAAATAGGTGAAACTGTCTTATCGGTAAAGATGCTTATTATACAACATTAGCACGAGTGATAAGTTAATCAAGAGATAAGAAAAGCAATGGCGAAATGAAAATTTCAGAGACACTTTTGTAGCGAGGGTCAGGAATATAAAAAGAATGTGAACAAGACACCAATTATCTGAGGTTTAGAAATTAGAGCGCTTAAACATTAGCCCCTGGTTAGGAAGAATGGGCAACCACTTCCTTCACAATTGACTTTAAATAAAGTATTTGTTTGTTATTTTCTCACCTGATAGAAAACACTGTATGCGTAGTCCACTACTGTTCCTGGGTGTAACTTGGTGTTGACAATAACTGGGGCCAGGATATTAGCTCCAGCACGCATGAGTTTGTTAATCTATGAAAACAAAAATGATAACTACTCAGATTTCAGTCATTACCCTTCACAACTACTCCATATTACTGTCAGTCTACGACAAAATATTTACGTTGTGCATTTTGATTGGCTACTTTGTTTGAAACCTATCTGTTTCTTGTTAGTTGTTGCTACGGATGGCAAGTATAGAAATGGACTAAATTAAACTTGAAAAAATTGGGACATCAAAAGTACTTAAAAAACTTATTTTGGTTACTCTTTTTGAAAACATTTCATTAGATATGTATGCACCTCACAGTTTATCAGCAAGAGTTTGTGCATAATTAAAACTACTAACTAACAATTTTAGCACAAATTGATCCAAAACAACAAAGTCACCGTGACATAGCCCCTTTAAAGGTGAAGGCAATCACAGTCTACTTACCAAGCGTATTCTATCATTAGGAAGACGCCATCTCTCCGCAGAAAAGGAAGTTGCAGCACAAAGAGCAGAACCAACCCCTTTCGTGAGTTTTAAGCTTGGATCTGCACCATGTTCAAGCAATGTATCCACAGCCTGTCGAACGTTTAAATAAAGGAAAATACACATCAAGCACTTTAAATTTGTTTCATGAATCTTGAAAAGCAAATACGGAAGAGCATCGTTAACTCTGTATTCTAACAGGTTAGCTATGCTCAAAAACGGGTAATTTGTAGCTACTCACCAAATCATTACCACAACAGATGGCTAACGCAAGAGGAGAGAATCCCTCACACAAAAGATCAGGATTGGCTCCAAATTCCAACAAGAGCTGCACCACAGCACAGGAATCCTAAATTTTACAAAACGACAGCTAACATTAATTTCTTATGTTATACTTTTTTGAGTTTTACTAGTATAAACCAAGCGTTATTGTAAACCCTGCATTCTGATTAGGCTGGGACGGCTGTTGTCAATATTCCACTAGAAGAGATAATTTTTTTTTAATTCCTAATTTTGTTTAGATGCAATTCAACAAGTATCTTTTTTAATAACATCATTTCATATTTTCCTTTTGTACAAAATAGTGGTGTAATACTAACACTATCCCCGTGAACTCCATACCATAGGACTCACTGTCTATTTCTCCTAATGGTCTCAATGGTAGGCATTCCAGACTCTATCAAGGGATAGGTTGGGGAGATAGAGAAGGTACATACCTTCTGACAAATTGTGTCGCTAAAATATTTTATTCCCTTTTTTGGAACCATGTCCTTTTTAAAATTTATTGATCATTAACAATCAGCAAAATTACATAACTTTTTTTTACAAGGTTCTATTTTCAATTTGGCTGACAGGATGAATTAACATTTAACCATTTCAGCTCCGGATAGTCTAATACTATACGAAATATAAATTATTAGTATCTAAATTCTCCTTACATAACCAGTGAAGAATAAGACATTTGATAAAATCAAATGAGAAGTTGAGCTCCCTTGGTAATCTACTTAAGCAAAGTTTTCCAAACGATTTAAGAAGAACATAATTTAGTTTAGGATAACTTATGAACAATTTCACAAATAGATAAGTTTTACACCGTAGTAAGAAGAATAAATTATTTAGGAATGCCGTTACAAACTGTAGTCCTTCATCAGAGTGAATCACTCATTCATTCACTCTGACTTCATTTACTCCGACGAAGGACTGCAGTCTGAAACAGTCCCAAGTTACAGTCAGTGCTAAATTTATCTCACTACAGTGTAACACTTAACTGTTTGTAAAACTGAATATGTAGGAACACCAACGCAGCATTCCCTTCATAACTTATCAATACATTAATTTAGTGCTTTGGAAAGTGTTAGGTTTCCCTCTACCCCTCTACCCTTAACTCTCCTATGTAAGTAAACAAGTTAATCAATTTATAAGCATATTCAGGACTACTGATTGAACTTATCAATATTGATCCCAGAGGTAAATTCCATGTGCTATGTAAATAGCCCAGTGGTTTTCCTCCAACTGTCCTATTAACTACCTTCGTACTAGGTATTGTGCCAAATATTTTTACAGAAGGTTATTGCAGAAGCTCTAAAAATACCTTATTATTATCTTCCCGTGCACAAGCGACATGCAAAGGAGTTCTGCCACTTAGTTCATCATCACCAAATGCAGAATCTCGTATGTCAGGGTCAGCTTTTGATTTTAGCAACAATTTTGTAATTTCAATACCAGCTGTGTTTGGCAAAGCAACAGCAATGTGTAGAGGAGCAATACCAAGTTTCTAGAAACAGAAATGAATGCAAAATAAATTATAGAGGGCCACACCCAGGAGATTTGTTAATAAAAAATTAAACACTACAACCGATTAAGTACACGTTTCCCAGCCTACTGGGGTCAGCTTTGGTTTCCTGAGAAATGCGTCCTGTTGGCAATGGTCCAAAGCATCAAATCCTTCCCTCTCACATGTTTCTCTATAAATTGTATCTATGAATTCTTAGGTTGCACACTGGACACTTACACTTTTTTTTCCAAACTAATAAATTGTTAACAGAATTACTGAGTACCAGGCAAAGCACAGGGTCCACATCAAGTCACTTGACGCCCTTTCCACAAACTCCAAAGCCTCAAATCGTTCCTGCTCATATCCTCCTCTAATAGGAGAGACAAAGTCGCACAGTGCTTAGCATTCGTGCCTCCCATCGCTGTGACCCAAATTCAATTCTGGCTAAGGGAATATGTGGGGAGAGTTATTGGTTAATTTCAACCTGACTCTGAGGGTTTTCTCTGGGCACTCCAGTTTTCCTCGGTCCTCAAAAATCGACTCATAGCTAATACTAACTGCCTGTGGTGTTGTGCTCCGAAGTCATGCATGGATCGTATCGATACCTGCTACAGGTGCCTTAACATGCTTTTGGTCCAAGCTCAAAGAGCTGCATCCATACAATCCAGTCCCGAGATTGCAATAAAAGTGACTAGCACACAGTCATATTCAATAACCACGTTCATGGCTTTTCAGGTCTTCCCGAAACCTTTTTATTTTTTACTTCTAAAGTGAGAACTTTCATAACAGAATTACCCAGCTTCCAGCAAAACACAAATTTACCTGATTCCCTTTCCAAAAACTCAGTCCAAAGCATCAAATACTTTCCTCTCATACAGTATCTTCTACAGACTGCCTTCAGGTCTTTCTTGCTTGTAAAATCTTTCTCTCTCATATGCTCCTCTAAAAACTATATCCACGTCTTTCTAGTTTGTACCCTAAATCTTTCACAGCTGTTTTCCAGTGTTTATAGCAATATAGAACAACACACGTTAAATATCTTATGTATCTTTACCAGAAAACTACCCAGGTCACAGCAAGAGATGCAAAATCTTCAATATTTCTGGAGCTAAGCTTTAACCATAAATATCATTAAATAACAATTTATCTGTAGCAAAATAGCTGACTCTGTCTACAGGTTCATCAAGATTGATGAAAGCTTAAGAGACATTCTCGAAAGAAGCTGTTTCTTGTATTTGCTAGAGCACAACCGAAATTCAAGAAAGTAGGTTAATATAAACCTGTACTTTATTAACGTGTTAAAGGGGTATTTAGACTATTAATTTTGTTTGATGTTAATTTCATACGATATTAATGTTCCTCTACAATCTCTGATAGAATAGATAATCAAATCAAAAAGACTGACAACCAAAGAGGTAGACATAACATAAGTTAGTTTACTGATTTGTTTAAGTACCTCATTTGAAAGCTTTGCTGACGTGTTAGCCCCCTTTTGCAGTAAAATCTCCACTGCTGCAATGTCGGCAGCCTTGACAGCAAAGAAAAGAACTGGCATTGGTAATGATGAAGCATTCGGATCTGCCCCTCTTTTAAGTAGCAATCTTACAGTGGCTTCCAAGTGAGGTCTCCTGTCGGTGAAATAACAGTTTAATCAAAACTACAAAATCAAACCTACAAAACTGGAACAATGCTAGAAGAAATAATAATTACAATAACATTGATAACAATAATAATAATATTAATAACAATAATAATAGTAATAATAATAATAGCAATAATAATTCAATAATAATGTTTGGTCTGGTCTACTGATCTATTGGTGTGATTTGGGGACTTGATAGCTACTCACTCATGAATACAGATACTGTAAAGAACTAATACGTCTTTTTCTTTAGCTTACAAGAGAACACGTTCTCATAAAATTGTAGACCAGCGTAGATGATCTGAAAAAAGATCATAATTTCCCAACAAAAATTTTACAATTCCCTCTTCTTTCTTCTTGGCGGATAGTACTTTCTTGGCCAGAAATTCTGCCGTCTATAGTAAAGTTGTGAAGTTTGCAGCTTGCCGGATTCTTCATGCCCTAATCTTTTATCTTTCCATTAAAGGTTAATATAGCAAGAGAAAAATTAATCAAGGTCGACATTATTTATTTAGCAAATGTTCCCACGTAGCATCTTCTTTCCTTTATAAATCTTTTACATAGTGAGGTTTCCAAGGGGTTTTGGCGACAAGCGACATTGCTCTAAAATTGCCAAAAATGTAACAAAATGCTCCAGAACACCGACAGCCAATAGAATAAGAACAACATCTATTTCAACTTTCAACAAAGGGACATCTTTTCACTTTGACATTTCCACAGCAACACGACTGAGCAGGCCAGCATGACTAGATTTCAATGATTGATGTGTACACTAAATATATTTAAATCACTAAACACTAAAAAGCATTTTTATGGGCACTAACTTTTTACATTAAACAAAATTAAAGGACGCCAAAATCAAGAACTTAGCAAACATTTGTATTCTAGCAAAAGAGAGACATTGATATTTTTCTCTAGATAAATAAGCGACAGTTGAGTCAGAAAATGAATGACAGCATGACACGAGTACTAGGAAGGCCTCATAAGTTGTACCCATCAGTGCAGGCATGGCTTCATTTCTATCAACAGACTGTGGAGATTCTATTAGTCCGACATCACGGAAAGTGACCTATCAGGATCAGGCTGTGAAAATGTTTCAGCAGTGTTGAACAAGACAAGTTGGAAGCTCCATTTTAATGTAGTATTCCTTTCCAAGCTGTTGATAATACTCATAAACCCTTTTTTAAAGTTCTACAAACAAATTAAACTCTGTTTTGGATGCAAACGAAAAACGGTTATCATGGTTAAATAAACATCTATTATATCCTTAAAAATGTATCCAAAGCAACAATTACTCACAAAAGACCAATTAAATTTTGTTGTTGTGGAAACTGGAAGGACATACAGTAGTGGTTTTCATATATTTTCGTAGATCTGCTTTAGAAATATAAATTAGTAAAACTCGTTTGTATCATTTAACTAAATCGCTATATAAAGTTGGGAAACTTGACTGTTTGCTTTCTTGTTTAGGAAATGTGCTTCGTGCACCAATTTGTGTTAAGCTGTCGGTATTAACACCTTTCTGCTGAAACACACCAATGTCATTTCTGAAATTTTCAAGCCGACTCTGACATTTACTTGAGAACAATTCTGTATTCACGCCAGTCTGGTGAGAAAAATCTCTTACATTCTCATTGTCAAATTGTTCCGAAGAACTAATATTTTTCGATGTATTAATGCTGCGAAAATTGCGGTGAATGTATGTTCCTTTCTGCGGACCTTCCTGGATGGTATTAAATATGTTTTCAAGTGGAATACTCTCTGCAGTGTTTTCTTTCCATGTGTGCTTTGTGTAAAATAAGATATGACAAGCGGCCAATACAGAGAGCCCCTCATCATTCAGTTTGTTGACATCTGCTCCATAGTCAAGTAGACAGTTTATAACACTCCTATGGCAATTAACCTGGAGAGTTAACATTGCAAATGAAGATTAGAAAAGTAAATGAACGATAAAATCTAACTTTATAGTTACAGCATAGAACTAAGTAATCATATTCATATATTCCACTCTGGTGTCATTTCTCAACAAATTTTGAATCATCTACAATAAGTGTGAAGCTGGAACTTTAGTTTTTGACATGTTGAAATGTATATATTTGACGTTCCGAATGTAGATTTTAGAGCGATTCACAAATCTGTTTTTGAAAAAATTATTACAAAAAGTTAAATAAAACCCTAAGTAAAGGTACCATATCATACTTAAATCGAGGAGTCAGAACAGTTGCCTCTGACATCATATAACATCAAATCAAAAGTTTGTGCTGTGTTTATCGCTCAAATAGAGACATTTTTATAAGCTATTATTGTTTAAAATTCACCTTCACAGAAGGCTTACAGTTTACCAAAATGAACAGAAAGTGGAATTTTGATGTAGTGAAGTCAGCATTTACAACCTTGTCAGATTGCGGGAGCAAGTACAGTATGACATCAATCTTAGTCAAAAGCTAGAATAGTTTTTTTATTTATAAGGACACCGATCAAGCAAGCAATTGGTATGAAAAACAAATTTCTTAAATTCCAAACAAATTTAGTTTAACAAAAGGCATTTGACAGGTTCCCAAGAAAGGTAGTGAAGTGGGCAATAAGGAAATGAGGTGTACCAGAGGTAATGGTGAGAGCAGTAATGAGTCTGTATGAAGGCACAAAAACAAGAGTTAGAGTTGGACAAGAGTTGTCTGACGAGTTTGAGATGAAAATTGGTGTGCACCAGGAATCCATGTTGTCGCCATTGGTTTTTCCGATTGTGGTTGATGTGGTCACAGAGAGTGTGAGAAGTGGTTCAAAAAGTGAGATGTTGTATGCAGACGATTTAGTTTTGACGAGTGAAACAAGGGAGGGACTGAGGGAGAAGTTGTTGAAATGGAAGAAGGCATTCGAGAGCAAGGGGCTGAAGGTGAACTTCAGGAAGAGTGGTGCAGGAGACGTTCCTGTAAGTAAGATAGATCCATGTGGCAGTTGTGGGAAGCGAGTAATGGCAAATTCAGTGTTGTGTGTGAAATGTGGGAAATGGATACATGGTAGATGTGCGAAACTAAAGAGAGTGACCCCAAGGTTGGGTGGGGAGAGATTTGTGTCAGGAAGATGCAAGAAACAAGCTAACGGATTAGTGAGACTGGTGGAGGAGTTGTGTGAAGAGGTAGCAACGGTGAGAAGTTTCTGCTATTTGGGAGATAGAGTGAATGCAAGTGGTGGTTGTGAGGCAGCTGTGACAGCAAGTATGATAATTGGATGGGTAAATTTCAAGGAATGTGGACAATTGCTGAACTCAAGAAGGTTGTCGCTTAAGATGAAAAGAATGATAAATTTTTTAAAGTTGTGTACGATCAAGGATGTTATATGGGAGTGAGACATGGTGTTTAAGGGAAAATGTGATGGAAATTTTGCAAAGGATGCAATGAATTGAGTGAGACGGAGAATGGGATGAGAGATTGCTGCCAGAATGGGGAAAGTCCGGCCACCCCTGTTTATGGGGATAAACCCAGATCAAATTTGGAATTGATTGATTGAATTGATATCAAAAAATAGTTTTGAGGTTATTTAACACATTGAATTATTTTTTAATAAATTTTATCTACTGCACAATTCAGAATATGGTAATGATTTAGCAACTCTGTTGGTCTTTAAATTACGTACTGCCACTGTTCTCCCTATAGGATTTTTCAAAGGCCAGGGGGATTCTGACTGCAAGGAGCAAGGGCAAATCAAGGGTAACTGTAATCATATCAACTGCACATCACTCGGTAAAAACGACACAAGCAACTAATGTTTCATCAACCCCACTCTGAGATCTTACGTTAGGTTAAATCTTCAGTTTTAATCCAGGCGGCAACGATTTTTCAGTGAATTAAGCCAGGCAGTGTGCCTGGCCTAAAGAACCTAGGGAGAACACTGGATGGCATCTGTGGAACCAAATACAATGATTCCACAACAGATGTATATCTTATGGTTCAGATTTGAATTTGGTTCAATTGTTTTCAAACCAGTTTCTTTTTTTCAAATTAGTTTATTTTACCTAAAAAATGCAGGCAACGTTTGCTTGCATCGGCAAGTGTAGATGGAAGTAGATAGATCTACAAATCCATTACAGATCCAAAAGTCAATTATTATTTGAGGGTACCTAATTCAAAAGTAAGAAAGAACAAAAAATGTGTGGAAATGTAACATTGGTAAGATAACAAAACAGGGGGCATAGTTGTAGGTAGGAAAATTAAGTAGAAAATAGTGGATAGGTGGATAGGAGTTCCCCAATTTTTCTACCACACGTGAGTACACCCAAAGCTGATACAAAAATTAAACCAGTTTAAAAAAGTTACCGGTTTGGAAAAAATTAACTGGTTTGATAAAAATCTGAACCAAGGAACAAATCGAACTACAACATATTATATATACTGCACTTGTAATATTAATCACAAGATAATTATAAGATAGGGTGAGGCTAATGTAGCTATATATTAATTATAACCAATCCGTCTGTACATGACATTGTCCTAAGAGTTATTTAGAGATTGGAAGACAACTGCTATCAAGAATGTGCTAACATACAGTAATGTGATGCCCACAAGACTACAGTGATTACAAATTTCCTGCCTAATAACAAATAAATAACAATTTATATGTTTGATAGTCCTATGTAGATGATTGTTGAATTTGTTTTTAACATAATTAAAATAATTATAACTACAGTAATTACAATTAATTTTATGAATAATATTATCAATTCGTCTGTACATGACATTACCCTGAGAGTTATTGTTTACTTAGAGAAAGAAACTTTTAAAAGACAACTGTTATCAAGAATGTGCTAACACAATGCAAAGGCCACAGGCAACAGTTTTTACAATTTACAGCCAAATACAAAAATAAAAAAAATAATAAAATAATGGCAATTTTGAGAAGAACCGAGAGAGCAATGGTGAGAGCAATGTGTGGTGCGAAACTGATGGAGAGAAGGAGGACAGAAAACCTAATGGAGATGTTGGGATTGAAGGAAACAGTGGTTCAGATGGCAAAGGCGAATGGAGTGAGATAATACAAGCATGTGTTAAGGAGGGATGATAGCCATGTTTTGAGGAAGGCATTGGAGTTTGAAGTGAAAGGAAAGAGGAAGCGAGGATGAACGAGGAAGACATGGAGATAGCAGGTTGAGAAGGAGAGTAGAAGTGTTGGTTTGAAGGAGGAGGATGCAATGAACCAAGCGAGATGGAGAGTGGGAGAGATTGCTGGCAGAGTGGGGTAAATCTGGCCACCCTCGTTTACAGGAATAAAACCGGATCAAAACTGGATTGATGATGATGATATTGTATTTTAGCTTTTATATTGTATTATATGTATATGTACATGATTACGTTTTTCAGCTGGCGGTAGCCACTGCAATGTAATTTTTGAATAAACTTACTTACTTACTTACCAATACATATAGTTTTGGATTGACTACTTCCTACTTAGATTTTCATACTTACAGAACAATCATCGGGCAAAAGCCAAAATTAAGAAATACAGGGAAAGATATAGGATCACTCGAAGATTCTGGGCAACGGGGGTCCGTTTTTCGAAATCGGACCCGATCATGTTTAATGGACCAGATCTACTAGCCAAATTCTTATCGTGGGGCTGTTGTGGGCTAACGGGGGCCGTTCTTTTAACAAGGGGCCATTTTTTAAGGTGGGATGTTTGGTGGTCCATTATCCATTGTAATAACGCAGGGCCGTTTCATTTTTTTAAGTGGGCTAATGGGGGCCGTTCTTTTAACAGGGGGCCATTTTTTTAACAGGGAGACGTTTTTATTGAGGGTCCATTTTCCGTTTATTTTATCTCAACTGTTTCTTATTGGGGTGGCATTTACATTATCAGGGGTCTTCTTTTATCGGGAGGCCGTTTAGTGTTATATCGGGGTAGTTTGATACCATCT
>JAOBAY020018380.1:0-14811 GCA_025331085.2 Zoanthus sociatus | reverse complement strand
CTAGTAAGGAATCATTTAATACCTAATTGTTAATACCTAATAATTTCTAGTAAGGAATCATTTAATACCTAATTGTTAATGCCTAATAGTTTCTAGTAAGGAATCATTTATACCTAACTGTTAATACCTAATAATTTCTAGTAAGTAATCATTTAATACCAAATTGTTAATACCTAATAATTTCTAGTAAGGAATCATTTAATACCTAATTGTTAATACCTAATAATTTCTAGTAAGGAATCATTTAATACCTAATTGTTCTACACTCTTCTGTTGGTCATACGTGATGTGTTAAACACTTTGCAATAACCATTATAATTGTATTTTTTACCAATCTATATAACCAACTCTCTTCATATCGCAAATGGAAACTATTTTTTGGTTCCGTCATTTTGCCAACACCGAACCAACGCGTAACCGGAAACGATCGTTTTCATGAAATATCCTGGCCTGTTATATTGAATTTATATCCACTTTTTGGAGAAAACAATAACAACAAAAAATTTAAAATAATAAAGAATAAAGAAATAAAGTGGATATAAATTCCATCCAACACTTTTTGGTGAAAAAACAAAACAAAAACAGTTTGGCAGTTTGCGGCCCTAAACAATTGGGAACGGCTACACAGACCGGTTCTGAACCTGGAACCTTGCAGAAGGCAGGCAGAAATCTCACTAACTGCACTAACAGTGACAAGCTACCAATATCATTAACCTTGGAATTACATTGCTGATAAGCAGGCCACTTAATCTACGGTCCAACGTATTCCTCAGTTAAAATTTTTCAATATTCTATTTTTCCTATGCTTGTTCGTACAGTACTAACCTTTGAAAAATAGCCGAGTAAATGACATCCAGAGTTATCTGCTTTGGTCATAACATAAAACAAGAACGGCTCCACGTCGTAGTAGAGTGTTTTGTGGTCAAGAAACAACTTCGCCATAAGACAAAGGTTCTGGCAGTAACCCTGTGACGAGAAAATAAAATAATGTCAAAGCAATTGGTGTTCCTTTAGAAGAAGAACTGTACAAGAAATATTGAACACGAAAAGCATAATGCACACAGGACTTGACACTAACATTTACTCAATTTCAACACAAAGGTAAAATAAGCTCATACAAAGGAAAAAATATATTCGAAGTTTAAAAATGCATGCGCAAGGCAAACACAATGTACTAGACATTACGGAAAATACTTTCTTTCTCCAGTAAAAATACGACTCACAAAAAAGTCTCAAAATTTTAACCTCTTTTATAATCCAGTAGATCAAATTACAAGGACTAAAATAATAATATTTTAGAAAACAACAAAGGATTTAAATATGTGTTTTATTGACTGACTTTTATTATTACTACGAGGTACCTAAATTCTCAGGTTTTTCAGAATGTAAATTGTCGATCTCGTTTTCTATGATGGACAATGAACTAAAGTAACGCCAAGCAATAGATACAATACAGGTACTAGTACCAAATACTTGCAGTGTGGACTGTGTAAGTGTATACTTAAAGTATACTGTGTAAGCTAAATCCTTTACGAGCCTAGTGGCCCATGGAGCCGGCGCTGATGATTATTTATCCAGACAAATATCCTACAAATATTATGGTTCTGTACACTGTTCTATAACAAAACTCAAGTGGGAACACAAGTTTGAGTATTATATATACAAGCGTTTAAACAAAATTCATTGAAGTGCATTTCCAAAAAGTTTCCATATGTACCTTATAAAGGGTTATTTCCATTTTCAGTGTGTTTCTTAAGGCCAGTACACCGGCAAATTGTACCGACGTTCCCCAACGGCTGTACCGGTTTTCCCCATGTCGAAAGTTCAAAATAATTCTGGGGATGCCCCCAGACCTCTCTAGATACTTGAGCATTAGGCGCTTGATGACCTCGTACCCACTCCAGGTGTACCTCCTTTCCCACTTAGTGTACACTGATTTTTACCAAACAAGATGAAGTTTATAAAACTTTTCCATAGCTTTCAAATGCAAGATTTAGTTTTCTAAAAACGTTTCCATAGTATTCAAGTACAAGATTACGTTTTCCAAAACTTTTCCATAGCCTTCAAATACATGTACAAGATTCAGTTTTCCAATACTTTACCTTAACCTTCAAGTACAGGATTCAGTTTTCCAATACTTTACCTTAGCCTTCAAGTAAAAGATTTCGTTTTTCAAAACTTTTTTATAGTCTTCTTGAAAGTACAAGATTCAGTTTTCCAATACTTTACCTTAGCCTTCAAGTAAGAGATTTCGTTTTTCAAAACGTTTTTATAGTCTTCTTGAAAGTACAAGATTACGTTTTCCAACTTTTTCCCATAGCCTTCAAGTACAACATTTAGTTTTCCAACACTTTTCTACGGCCTTCAAGTACAAGATTAAGTTTCCCAAAACTTTTCCATAGTCTTCCTAATAGTACAATACTTTTCCAAAAATTTACATCTCCCAGAATATTTACATGTAACTTGTAAAACGTTCCCTAACTTTTCAAACACATTAAAGCCTTGTTTATAAAGCTGTTGTCAACTGAAAACACTTAGGCCAATAATCACTTCTGGTAGATTTAAGGTATAATGCCCACTACCAGTCTGACCTTAGTGTCCATTTTAATGGCTAAATATATTTAGTTCTAGAACAAAAATTATCAATTTCAGGGCTCGACACTAACGGTAGCCAACTAGCCACAGACTAATAGAAATTCATTTTTGGCTAGTAGATTTTCTATTTCCACTAGCCACTTTGGCCAGTAGACAATATACAAGTTTCTGTCTTTAACAAGGTAGACATCTCATAAATTCAGCGAATGGCTAGTTAACAAAAATGTTTGGCTATTAGAATCAAAGCTGTCACTAGCCATTAGACTAGTAAGCTGAAAAGTTAGTGTCGAGCCCTGAATTTAATAACTTATAAAATTTATACAGTTCACACAGTTTCTCAGTTCATATTTTATTATACCTTACTCTTCTTTCCATCTACTTCCCAAACTGAGATTCCATTCTTTCGATAAATCTCATCACCTGGTGGGTGTCTCCAGCTACACTTGACCTATGACAACAGAAAAATAGAACATAAAAATTTTGTTCCAAAGTAAGTTCATATTGGGTTGTGTACTAGACCACAGAAGAAAACTGGTATGTCAATAACTTATTCATCCAATGGATATCCAGAAGTTATTTATTACTGAATGTACATACTGTAAAACTATTATAATGTTTGTATAGATCTACCAACATTACACCTGATGGAATACAATGAAGTAATGGGCATCTAACATTCGGAAGATGTTTATTGGACCATGCATTACATATTAAAAACCATTTTGATAACTTTTCATTTTCATATGCATACTGGTAGCTTAGAGAATGTTTTCCATATTAATTGTATTTTAAAAAATACAATTATTATGGAAAACATTCTCTAAGCTACCAGATAATAAATTGAAAGTTTCCTTAAACATAAGACCTGCAAAATACCAATATATCAGAAGTTCAGTTCGTGTACAAACTTTAAACAACTAACATCTGCTGGTCAACCTGCCGCCAATAGGTGCCATTCACTTACAAAACTGGATGGGCAAAAAATAATTTCATATAACAGTTTATCTATGATATGTACAGAGTTGTCAGTAAGTGCCAGCGACCGGCAATTTAATTTCACTGGCTGTATAAACATTTTCGCCAGCTGGAAATTGGCAATAAATGGAAATAACAGCAGTCATTACAAAAACGCTTTTAAAATAAAAATTTATAGTTAAAATGAAATGTGCTGTCTACTTCCATAATATCTCCACCAACTTCAAATCTTATTGACAACCCTGTATGAATACAAACAGTAATTTTTTTTTAAGTACCATGTGTCTTCGAAGGATAGTCGAGCTTTTTGCATACTTGAGGCAGAATTCACAGATGTAAATGGTCTTCAGTCGGAGGTACTCCTCAGGATATGGTGAAGTATACCATGTGCCAATCTCATATTTTCCTAACACAATGCAGCGATTAGAGCCAGTCAGTGGCTCGTACATCTCCTGTATCGAAGACAAAAATCTTATTTATGTATGTGACAACATCTAACAACAGTGGAAAAAATATGTCAAAAATCAACTTCATAATTATTGTGAAAGATTGGGATTGTATGAAAAAGAAATCGCAAATTGCTTATGAAAAGCAACTGTCACCCACTTCATCATTTGCTTGCTTGGCTTTAATCCAGGCCTCCTTGAAGAGGTTAAAATCATACTCAGAAGTTATTCCTCTCAATGCTACCTCATTCAACTGCTCTACTTGGGATAGAGGCAACTCGCCAATAAGAGCAGACGGGGCATTAGTTTTTTCTCCTTCTGTCCTTGAAGTAGTATACTTTGTTTTTTGACGATTGACAGATTGAAAATCGGGAATGATTTCTTTGTTCAAAACAGCAGCTCTCACTTTTTCTGGCATAAAATTTAGTTGTACCTAAAATCAAATAAACATTATTGAGACAAGCAAGTAACAGTCTCTGATCATGCAAAACAACAAATGTTTCTTTTTATTTAAGGATTCAGATGCAAACAATTGGTACAAAACTTATTTTATTTCAATTGGTTATTTAAGTTATAGCTTGGACAAAAAATGCATTTTACTAAAAATATATTGCAAATAACAGCCAGCAATTACTCTGCAACAAATGATGTTTTTTTCTGCAATAAAATCTATTTGGCCATAAAAATTTATATGTATTGAGAAAAGCCACAACAGCAAATTTTATCACGCAAATCAACAACCAGCTTTATCACAGTACTATTAGCAGTACTAACAATGTTCTTTCTAAACTGCATTTTAACATAATTAATTTTTTTAAGCAATTTTACCACCTGCTGAAATGCAAATAAAAATAAATAATCTTAAAGTTTGTTCTGAAAAAGCGAGTCTGTGTTCTAGTTTAAAACAACATATGACTTGACGATTCCTACATCCAATATGAGAGCTATTTTTGCATTTGACTTCAGCAGAGCTTAGTAATTATCACCCTCAGCAATAAAGTACTCTTACTCCACAGGTACAGTACATCCTCCAAACCACCTTACAGTACCTAATTTCTAGTCAGTAATAACAATAACAATAATAATAATAATAATAATAATAATTACTGTACATATTGAGGGAAAGAAAATGAGAGTGTCACAAAAACTAAAAATCAAATTGAGATCTACAAATCCAAGCTCATATACAAAGACCTGGTTTCAAGCCTCAGCTGCAAAGCATGGTGGGACACAAAATATTAATGATGACTGTTTTGCCAGCCAGCATATTGCTGCAAGGTACATGTTTATGATGCCTACCTTGTTTCTTAAACTCTTTCTTGGTGACTCTGGTGGGGACTTTGGAGACCCTAACAACGTGCCCCTCTTATCTTGGTTTTGAGCCCTATTTTTAGCTTTCATCTGTCAGTAACAATAAAGGTCAGAAGTTAAAAATCATGTTGAGAGTAAGATTGCAGTGGAGGATTATTATAAATGAAGAGGCCAGAAGAAGATATGGGGTGGAGAACCTTGAACATAGATTTTAAAAGAAAAACAAGGCTGAGATGGTTTGGTCATTGAGAATTGTATCTTTAGATGGAGATCGAGGTGGAATGTAGAAGGCCAGCAGAAAGATGAGAATAGAATACAGTACTTAGAAAAGCAATAGAGCTCAAGGTGGAATGTAGAAGGCCAGCAGAAAGATGAGAACAGGAATTAGAATAGAATTATACAGTACGTAGGAAAGCAATGGAATTGGAGGTGGAAGGTTGAAGACCAGCAGGAGGGCCAAAGAAGACCAGGAGTAAAGTAGTGGATGAAGAAGTTAAACATAACAAAAGAATATGGAAGATTATTAAAAACAAAGGAGGTGACTCATATCACATCAGACCCCAGGGTGGGAAACTGGGGTCATTAAATGAAGATGATATCATGACGATCATACAATTTAATGATTAAGTATTTTAAGAGTGCTCTAGGCAGAAAATTGTTTAAAAGAAATTGCATTTTTACACAATGTTTTTCAGTTTTTTGGTTCTTTCAGAAAATGTATATTTTGGTTATGGATAAACTGATATTTTTCAACTTTAAAAAGCACTTTTTAGTCAAACACCCTATTGTATTCAGTGTATTCCTAACACAACTACAAGGTGTAATCATAACAGAATGTAACAATTCAATAACTTGGTTTCTTGCACTTATTAAAAGTAATTAATAGTTAATTAGATCATCTTTTCACATAATATTCTTAGACTTACAGATCTATTTACCGTTTGCAGCAAACAAATTTATCTAGAAAGCCTAACATTTTACATGACATTTCTGTAACAACTGGACAGTCAATGGAGTGATCAAAAAACTGGAAATAAAAGGTTATTAAACTATTGCAGTTATATGCTAACTTTGCCTCCATGCATGTCTGAGCATTTGTTGTTTTGACAAAGGACTAATACTCAAAAAAACAGCTCTTTACACATCTGATAAACTTTTCAGTTTTACAGCATGAGTAGAAACTCTTTCAATGGAGTATTAAAGTGTGTTGGAGATAATAGAAAGTTGGTTATAGTTTACAGTACTGCAATGAAACTGATTGTTAAAGGCAAGTCCAACAAAATAAATATTAAGTAGAAAAACAAAAGGAAATAATAGAGCAGAAATGTGTGAGAAATATATAGAAAAAGACAACAGAGTCAGGAATTTGTCATTTGTGACAGATAAACCAAATTACAAATATGGTTGATAGTATTATTGTCACAAATGACAAAAAATCTGTGTGAGCAGTGAACAAAAGCAAATTGCACCTTGAACAGCAAAATTGTGTGCTGCAAGTTCATCAGTGTGCGGCAGGCTTAACTTAAATGCCTACTCAATACAACAGAACGATGGCCATAAAGACATTACAATTCTTAAAAATAATCCTACCTTACATTCTTCAGCAGTGAGATTGTGGAACTTAGGGCAACCAGACCGCACATGATGCATTGCAAACCTGCCAGTAACATGACCACTACCATCGCAGCCTGGTGTTGGACACTTTTTCTGCTTAACATCAATCTTTTTCTTTAGAAAAGGTGTTCTTGTTATACTTTGTTTTGACAACACACTCTTCGGTGTGGTATCAGCACTAGTGTCTGCAGATTGCTCCGAGTCAGTGTTGGTTGGTGTGGGAGTGCTGCTATCAATTAATGTTTTCTCTTTCCGAGGTCGGCCTCGACCCCTTTTCTTGATAGTCCCAGAGTTTGCGGTTGACTCAGACTCTTTTAACAAAGTATTTTCTTGTGTGAGATGACTTGATTTTGGAGTCTCAAGTTTTGCATCAACTGACAAATCTGAATTAAATGTTTCTAAAAATACAAAGTTTTGCATTAGGCCTGGAGACTTGAGGAAGGGTATATGGTGCTTGTGTGAGATCTGCTCTACTGTATGGAAAACACTGCCTGTTTGTTAAGTATGTTGTGCTACCATTATCACCATCATCATTACCATCAACATCAACATTAGCATAATCACCACATCATCATAACCATCACCATCATCATCACCATCATCATCATCATAACCATCACCATCATCATCACCATCATCATTACCATCATCATCATTACCATCATCATCATCATTATTACCATAACCATCATCATTACCATCAATATCATCATTATTAGCATCACCATCATCATCATCACTGTCATCATCACCATCATCATCAACATCACCATCATCATAACCATCACCATCATTTAATGACTTACAGTTAATTTCCCACAACTGGTAAGGATACGATATGAGTCATATTCACTGATGCCTATCCTCTGCCATATCTTCCATGATGTTTAACTTTCTCATGTCTTCTTCCACTACCTTACTTCAGATCTTCTTTGGCCTACCTACAGGCCTTCTACTATACCTTCCACCTCTAGATCCATCGCTCTCCTACGTATACTATTCACAACCCTATGTTATACATGACGCAACCATCTAATTCCATTAATACTCCTGTTAAAAAAAGCTAAATCCTTTAAGAGCCAAGTGGCCCATGGATCCGGCACCTATCTCTAGTTTCTGTAGTGTTAAGCGGATGAGAGTCTTAGACTTCCCCTGGACAGGACACTAATTCATCGCAGGTTTGCTCCCAGCAAATGCTGGTAATCATTTACCAACCCCGGAAGGATGAAAAGCTGAGTTGGCTTAGGCAGAAAAGAAGGTCACACAAATATTTGAATCAGCAAACTGCCGGCATAAAACTGGGGACCTTGTGGTTGGAAAGCAGAGATCTTACCACCTGCACCAACCACGTCAACCAACCCCTGTCCTGCCATCTTACTCTCTATATTTATCTCCACATTCTATGTCTTTCCAGTCTTTCCATTAGTACCCAAGTATCCACAGCATACAGTACATCAATCCTCGCACATGCATGCACAGTAAACCTTCACTCTTTCCTCTACAGTGGAATGCTATGCTTCCAAACAAGCTCGCCTATTCCCCTCATTTATTCCAAGCACAGCATATCCTATCCCTTACTGCCAATTCTACCCATCCTCTGCACATCACCAAGATATCCAGACTATCTTCTCCCACCTCTAATGTGGCCTAATAGCAGATTCTCTACCCATCACCATCAACTTGGTCTTACTCATGTTTGCCTTTAATCCTCTAGTTACCATCTCACTTTTCCAAATGCCAAAATTTTGTCTGGTAATACTCAAGCTCATTACAATTTTAGTGTATGTAGTGATCATTGCTTGAACTAGTGTAAGTAGCTATTGTTTCAAATGTTTGCGATTTTATTGTTGGAGCAAGACTCGGTCTGATAAAGAGATAGAAAGTAACATAGAAGTAATAAATTTTTTTTATGTGTAAAATGAATTATCATTGCCGTAAGGTAAAAGGAAAGCTGACGTTTCCATTGTTAAGCCCTTCGTCAGAGGAAATGCTCAAAACATCAGCCTTCCTTTTACCTTACAGGGATGATAATTCATTTTACACACATTACATCTAATTTTAACCTACTCGCCGATGCATTGAATAGTTTTTTTTAAAAACTATTTACTTAAAGTTTAGAAAGTAACATAGTTTGTTAGAAGCCAAGTAGCCCACTGGATCCAATACTGATATTGTATCTCCAGTTTCTGTCAGTAGTGTTATAAACAGATGAAAGCTTTTGACACCAATGCTGGTACTCTTTTTGAAATCCTCGAAAGAATGGAAAGCCGGATGAGCTTTGGCAGAAAAGAAAGTGACAACTATTCAGAGATCTAACAAACTGCACTAAACACTATAACGACTACAATTTTAATGGGTTTTCTCACTTGTACTGGTCTGATCAGAACTTTCTAGCTTGCAGTCTTCACATAGCCATTGACCCTTTGGTGAATGTTTTATTTTTGGCGTCACACAAAACATGTGGAAGCCTTTGTCACAGCCATTACACAACAGCAGCTTGTCCTGAGTGTTGCAAAACTAGTATTAGCTTTACGTGACAACAGTCTTTGCCTAAGAAATAAAACAAGTTCTCCATGCCTTCATAGTCTGGTGCAAATTACCGAGGCAAACGTTTGGGAGAATTCAAGAGCAGATCGATAAAAACACGAGATACAATTGAAAGTTTACACCTACTCGAGAATTTTCAAACTTTGTGGAGGTTTTCACCAGGCTATGAAAGCATGGAGAACATATAACTTTCATTTCTTTTATAAATAAATTTGATATTTCCCATCTTAACAAAAAGAAAGACGATGTACAAATTAACTGAGCATATATAATTGAATTTCTTTCAACTTCTCACAAATTTTAGACAGAGCCAATCATATTACTCACAACATTTTTGTTCTTCATAGCGCTATGATAACACACTTGTAGGCCAATTAATTATAAAATTTTATAATATAGATAGGACCCTGCATGCACTCTGATTGGTCGAAAATCTATGTTTTATCAGAGTATAAAACATAGAAAAAACATGTTTTGTTTTTCACCACGAGAATTCCTCTTGCCAACATTTTTGTTAGAGATGGTAGAAAACATTTTATTTGAAGACAGTTAAGATAGAGCTCTCTGCAAAGCAGCAGAAAGTTTTGAAAATGAGAGTAATTTATCAAAATAAAAAAGAAGCGAAAACTGTCAAGAAGTCTTTGTGCTTCGTTGTTTCTACTCGCAGTGTGTAAAATCTATATAATCTTATAGCAAATAAAGAAGCCTTAGAAGCCATGTGACAGCACTGTGATAAAACACTGTGGACATTTGAGAACACTTGAGAAATGTAGAAAACATTTGCCTGTGGTTCATGTTTTCTACATTCCTCGAGTGTTCTCAAAGGCCTGTCATGTTTTATCACTGACAGTGTAATACATTGCTTAGGCTTCTTTAATTTTTAAATATAATCAGGGCTCAAAGTTAGCGACCAATTGGTCACAAAGCGACTAAATTTTTTGCAGTGCATGTAAAAAATAAGTTAGATGCAAAATTGCACCTACTATGTAAATGATTATGATTGTACGAAGTCCTACAAATTGCAACGAGATACCTCAGTTCTTGGAAGATAAAATCACTGAAATTGACAGTGAATCACTCTCGTCCTTAACCCAAGCTTTAAAAAATAAAGGTTTTAGTTTTCCACGGTGTGTTGTTTGGTTTTGTCAAACATTTTTCACCTACTTTTCGTTGTTCCCCTGATACACTGTTGCATACTTCATTATTATGCATCCTGAGATGTTTCATGAGCACTTATTCCACTGGCAAAAGTGATTGAAGGCTCTGGGTCAGTGTGAAATTTGTGACAATAACGGCAGGTCAACAGAGCTTCACAGAGTTTTTGATGACAAGCAGAAGGTAGTTTTGGAGTCTTTATTTGAAATAAAAAGTAATGACAAAAATTTCAACTCAATGTTCAGTATTTCCAAGGGAACAATTTCTCTTTGTCTTTTTTATTTTAAAAATGTTTGAGCTATGAAATCATAGCTGATGGGAGCTGGTAATTAGAGTAAGTGGGTCCATCAATGTCATCAATGTACAACAAATATATTAAAATTGAGTTTTGAAATGCAGCATAAAAACAATGAACATTATGAACAACTAAAATAATGGGATGATGTAAAATAAATGCCTTTCAAGGAGTCATATTGCCATACCTCAGTGCTGGCTGTATCACATATGAAGCAAGTCTTACAACCTTCACACTGCCATGGATAGCTACGTACTTTCCTGGATAGCACTTCACTCATATTTAAACATGATGGATGGTCTATTAACAGGGAAAAACAATCAAGATTCACTCGAATAGACCTTTTTCACGCAAGCGTGACATTGATAAATATTCCGGTTTTCAAAAAATGAAATGCATCATCAAATTTGTTGAACCAAAAATAGTAAAAATGCAAAGTTTCAATGTTATTGGCCAAAAATTGGCGAAGTTGTGAACATTTTAAATCAAATATTTCTGCGGAATTTTTGAAAGATTTAGCATAATAACGAGGCTAATAACGCATCTGATGCTCTACTAGTCTCGTCTCGTTATCATGCTAAATCCATACATTTTCTTTCAAAAATTCCGCAGAAATATTTGATTTAAAATGTTCACAACTTCGCCAATTTTTGGCCAATAACATCGAAACTTTGCATTTTTACTATTTTTGGTTCAACAAATTTGATGATGCATTTCGTTTTTTGAAAACCGGAATATTTATCAATGTCACGCTTAGCGTGAAAAAGGTCTATGAAGATCAATTTATCATAAGAACTGAGCCATGGTAGTATAAAGAATATAGAAGTACTTACGGAAGATATCACTAAACTTGTCTGTAACTATTCTTGTTGCTCGGATCATCACATTGTCACTTTCATCATACTTCATCTTTAGTGAGAAGATTCCTAGACGGATAAACACCTGATTAGTTAGTAACTTATCTAAATGGATATAACTTATTTGCCAGGTTGATCCAAGCATGTTAAAAGTTGATTCATACCCATCTCATCCAAACAGTGTCAATGCAAGTTTGAAAAACGAAATGAGTGACACAAGCAAGTTCAGCCACTAAGCAACATTACCTGTGACTCCAATACACTGACAGTAAGTAATATAGCAGGAAGTGCTTGTGATATTCCATTTTTACTGACCATTAACAACTGCATTTGGCCACTAAGCCAAATTACCTGCTACTAAAACATTTATAGTTAACAATTACCAAGATTAACTTTATTTGTGACATTTTGAAACTGAAGCGAAATGGAAAGCCATTTTGTTTTTCTTCTGCTGCTCGTAGGTGAATAGTACTTGTCTAACCATCTCTGAGTTAGCCAATCAGCTTAAACAAAAAGTACTATTCACTTGTGTGGTATAAACTAATAAGTAATATACCAGGCAGTGCCTGTGGTATTTCATTTTTACTGACCATTAACAACTGGATTGTTGTCTTTAAACTCCTTCCACTGCTGGTACCACTTGGAATCCTTGTGTAGCACCATTCCGGTTGCTTCTCTGTCAGTATAAACAAGACACACCCAGCAGCTGAGTTACTAGCAACAGTATTGACAACACTCAAATACTGTATTTTCGGGTGTATAAGTC
Organism: Zoanthus sociatus; assembly: GCA_025331085.2. Classification (NCBI taxonomy): domain Eukaryota; kingdom Metazoa; phylum Cnidaria; class Anthozoa; order Zoantharia; family Zoanthidae; genus Zoanthus; species Zoanthus sociatus. The sequence continues at coordinate 2,250 of JAOBAY020018380.1, read as the reverse complement.
GACACTTTAAGAACAAAAAATTTGTCCCAAAAATCAACCTCACCTTAAACACCAATGACAATTTTCCGAAATGTGTGCAGATTTAAGATGAAAAATAATCACTGAGTGTTGTTAGTTAATATTACTGCTTTCATTTAAAATTAAACATGTAAAACAATTTGTGTCTTATAATAGAACAATGAAGTATCTCCGTGTAGTGGCTACGAAGCTACCATAAAGACAGCTCCTTTAGCAGCCACCAAACACGAGAAGAGAAATGACCGATGTCTTAATGTTTTTCAACATTTTTATTTTATTAAGTTGTTAATTTGTTTGTCTTTTCATTATCTCGCTGGCTTTCGTGCTTTTAAGACCTCTAACAAGAGGAACTTTTGCGGTTGTCTTATACACCGGAATTTAAATTAGTGGGACTTCTTACCCCCAAAAATAAGGGGTGACTTATACACCAGTTCGACTTATACACCTGAATATACAGTAAACTCTTACACAAGTGGCAAATTCTAGTTTTTCATCATTTGGCAAACCAGTAAAATCATAACGCTGTTTAGAACTGAAATTATTTTTGTGGCCATTTTATCAAATATGTATGAGGAATGGCTTGAATATATGAGCCCAAGTTGAAGAACAAAAGGACCAATCAAAAGAGCCAGACCCAGTCTCACAGCTACGGTAATTCCAAATGATCGGAAACTAACCAGTTGGTTATTTGCAGAGTGTAGTGAGCCTGAACTTAATTACATGGAGGGAAAAACAATAATTCTGTGATCAGAGTGGAATTTCAATTTGACTTCATATTATAAAAAAGGAGCTTTCAACTGCTTGTCATTTACAATCTTCTCGGTAGATCATTTTTTATCAATAGCATAAGATCCAGATAAAATTATACAAAGCAACACAAATATTGCATAAAGTCCAAAAACACACTACATTCTAGAATACTAAAAACATTCTATCACAGATCTACTGAATACTAAAATGTGTTATAATTTTATCAGCAAAAGCAAAAGTCATTTCGTTACAACCTTTTTAGTACAGTACATCCATCAGTCCATCAATGCCTCTCAGAAGCGTAGCCACCCAATTTTTTCCCTTTAAGCCTAAACTGTACAACATAAAGCATGGTGTATATCAAATATTTTAATGCCCAACATGGGCCGGAATAAGTGGTGTTACTTGTTTTAATTTTACTTTATAAATTTTACAAATACAGATAAACAGCTGATTGATTTTCTTTGTGGAAAGTTATGAATTGATAACAATTTTTCAGCATTTTTTTCATATAGAAAACTGAAAGTTAATATTCACCTTTTGACTACCAAAAAGATTATTTACAGAAATTCTTGTTAAGCTTGTGCTTAATGGCTTAAAGGCTGGCTGTGCCACTGACTCTCAACCCCAATTACTTCAACTGCATGCAGCTTAACTAGAAGATTGATCAATCATATTGCCGTAATTGCTTTTAACCACAGTACAATACAGTCTGGAGTTAACATAGCACTTGTTGCAAGCTCGAGTCAGAGAGGCAACAGGGATCCTACATAAAGTTTAAATTGTAACAAGCTGTGTGTTATAATACAGTTTCGTTTTAAATTAGCATCGCACAGGAAGTTCAATAATTGCAGGGTTCAAAGTAACTCCCAATTTCTCGCAAGAGCCAGAGAACTGGTAAAAAAAAGGAAAAGTTTTGGAGTCAATGCAGCAGTATCTTACAAAAGTCACAACACACTCACTCATTTGCCTCAAGCCGTCTTTCTTTCTTAGTAGTTTCTGTGTCCCCAATTGGCTCCCCAGTTCGTCGTCTCAGTTTTTCTGATAGAAAGGAGCATTCATTAGTTACTTACAGTACATACAAAAACAATTCTAAAAAAATTATTTAATATTAATAACACTATTATTTATTACACGGCAAGTCAAATTTCTAGAGCCAATAACCAATTCCAGCATGCTGACTGGCCGAAAATTGGTCCAATAACTTTCCATACAAGACCAGGATATTATAAGACCAATTTCTTGCTAATGCGATTGCGCAGCGGTCTCTTTCACTGACATAAAACTAAAGCCATGATTGTAATAACCTTGTTTGCTCAGTCTGTCCTGTAAAATATTTTCTCTAGTAATCTTTCTATACAGTGAAAGACCTTGGGAAAATATTTTCCCACACAGACCTCACACTCGGTTAATATATATAGGATATTACACGGTGGCACAAACATATGAAGTTTATTTTTGAGTGGAAAAAAAAAATTTCAC
>JAOBAY020018319.1:0-14813 GCA_025331085.2 Zoanthus sociatus | reverse complement strand
AGTTCTAAGTTGCAAAAAAATATGACCCGGAAATATCAAAAGACAGCGGAAATGGGACATTCTTTCCTGCAGCAGCTTTAATGCATTGACAAATTGTAATAAACTTTTTTTCTACTTTTACATCACATTGTTTTACCCTCGAAAATAACATATTGAAAATTGCTTTGCACTGTATAGAACCAAAAATTTGATTGGTTTTCGCAACTAAGCCATTTGCCAATAAAATATTGTTTTAAAAAGTTAGCTTAGTGCCCAGGCTCACTCAGATTTTATCATAATTGCCTGACTATTTTTAGGTCGTTTCAAATCTTCTTTTAATTAAGTTGGCTTAATTTCATAACGACTTTTGGCTCCAAAAAGGTAAATTTCCATTGCTTAATGAATTATTTGTGTTTGAAATTTAAAGTATGTTAAATAAATGCAATCAGTAAACGTTACTTTGTAATTTAATGTATTTTCCTCTAAGTATTTATCAAAGGTTGCGAAAAGTGCATAAAACGAAAAAAGTTCGTTAGTCAGTAGTACAGAATCGCACCATCGCACTTTACCAGATGGCCTGTTATGATTTGCGACTTAAAATTACTGGGATTAGTAACACTTCGCTATATAAAGTCGTATAATAAAGCTGACATCCGCGTGCTGCTCCATTTTGAGTTAAGAGGTAAAACAAAACACTTATTTACTGTCGGCTTTACGTCAGAACATTGAGGGTCTCAGATAAACAAAACTTATACTGTAACTATTGGGGCCAGTCATTAATTATTCAAGTGTTTATTATTTCAAACTTGTGGTATCACAAGTTACTTTTCTTAAAGACTGAAATGAAACTGTAGAGTTGTAATTCTTCGAATGCCCACAGTTTATAGTATAATACTGCTTTCCCACCACAAGGTATCCAGCTCAATTCCGGCTTTGCCGAAATCAGAATATTTACAAGTGTGTCCTTTTTTAAGTCTAAGCTAACTCAGCTTTCCATCCTTTGGGGGTAGGTAAATGTCGAGTAAAAAATGCATTTTTTTTCCTATAATTATGCAAATTAGACAGAAAATACAACATAAATCTTATTATGTTCATATATGTTTACACACTTATGTTCACAGTCAAAATGTATAAAAAAGAAAGAAACAAAAATTTAAGAGATTTGAAAAGCCTATCTACACTACAGTTTTAGATATTGTAAAAAATTAAATTTTTACAATAACTGAAAAGTCATAATGTAGTATAAAATTGCCTGCAGTAACGGTGTTACAAGATCTGAACAAAACGCTTTGTGTTTTAGATGGTTTAAAATTCATAGATACTCGAGCCAGGCAATAGTCTTAGTCTCTCACTCCCAGCTTTCCGTACGTTTGCTGTTTAAACTCGCTGTACCAACACTTGGCACATTTGACCGGTTATAAATTGGTTTCCCGCCCCTCCGACAGAAAGGAAGCCATTTAACAGTAATACCTTGTACGCGAGATCAAAATATATATAAAGTTTCTTTTCATATTCAAATTCCGTCTCATAAATATTTTTTGGTAAGCACAGGCAGGTATATCTCTGGATACATATGCTAAACTATCTTTCCAACTCAAAACTCATTACTATCTTGCTATCATTTTCTCTGATACTTGTGCCATACTGACCTTGCACAACCTACACTATAACTGCCTCCCTACTGGACAAAGATGTGGCTTTCTCTCAGATTTCCAGCTTAGTATGTAGCTTTATGATCGCTGATGTAGTTAAACCTTTCAATTTGAAGCCTTTCCTCAGAGCAACACCTCTGTTGAATTGTTCTGGAGATTTTTCACTAATATTTCAAGCACCTTATACAACGTCTAAATTACACATCATTTACTTTACCTACAATAACTTTCCAACCCAACTAGTAACTAGTTCTGTTAAAAAATCTAAATAGCATACATGTGTGTGTCTGTCTCCCTGACCTTTTGACTGTCTCTCTACCTGTAAATTATGGCTATTAAACAAGTTCCACCAACAAACATAAGTACCTTGTCAAGGTCATCCTCGCCAGCTGGAAGATCCGATGAATGAAGTTGGAGAACTGATTCTTCTTTATCATTGCTTATTGTCTGCAGCTAGGAATTTTAAAGAGTCAACTTGAAATAGTAACAACTATACACACGTGTAAACAATATACAGGAAAAAAACAACAACAACCACCTCTAAGCGACATGTGAAAGTCTGAGGGGAGAAATCAAAGCAATGCATGCAATTCTGTCAAAATAATTACGGCTGTATAAAGAATTACGAACTAGAAATAATCAAAGATTAATAGAGTACGTACGACAGTTGTCAAAGATATTTTATTACAAACATAAACAATTAGTTACAATAAATGAATATTGTAATTTGAACATGTAAATTTTATTAAAGTTTTTCTGTTTTAATATAATTCGAAAATAAGACGGTTTTCATGATTGTGCTTATGTATGCATCAGTTGTATAATCAAAATGGCGTCGAAAAAGGTAAATCTTAGGTGGTGGAGTCCATTTTCAATCCTGAATATTATCTTGCACAGGCCACCCAAATTACAAAGCGTTCTTCTTCGTCGAACGCAAAAAAGGGGGAAACGAGTGAAGCCCCAATAGATGAATATTGCACCGTTATCATTGATGTATACATTTATTGAAGTTCAACTTTTCATCGTTTCGTTTTTATAACTTAAATGGTAAAAAATAATTGGTCTGCCAAAAATGGTGAGGGAAGTGTATTGTTTTACACTAAGTACCACAAATTTAGAAGATCAATTACCAATTACCTTAAGGGCCATGTCACGCTCTCTCTGTCTTGAACTATCACGAATCTCCTAATATTTATGGCAAATAAATGTTAATAAATACACGTAACTATGTATTGTACTACAGCCACTGCACTTTCCCTTTTTCCACAAGCTGCCAATTACATAATGTTTAGATATAAATTTACTTATATAGTTTTTTTAAATGATAGAGTATTTAACTATAATCTTATCGTTAAATAAATATTAATAGGCAACCTTCGTTCGCTGTTAAAAATCCAGTCTTCAATTCGTCAAAATCTATCACGTGACTTCAGGTTATCTGTCACTAACAGGCAAGACCGTGCGTAAATCATAACCTACAGTATATGACCGAGTCTTCAAAAAATTCAAACCACTGCCTATATCAACCAGAAAGATTTTTACTGAGCTTTTACTCTAGCGAGAATTGTCCTTTATCAGAGTATATAATTAGGTTATTAAATTTGTTGGGCTTTTTGGCGTACATCCAGCAATTTTCCAGCCTTTTAGATAAGTTTCAAGTTTGGGTTTCTTGTGAAGCAGTTTGCGATATTTTTTTATCAGTTTTTCTGTTTGTTTTTTCAATTAAAATGGAATTGAACCCTTTGCCAGATTTACTGAATACCTGGTTTACAAATGTTGAAACTGGTTTGTTTTATGGTGGCGAACATTTGGGCGCGAAAATATGCAGATTCCGGACTTGTTTTGACAAGATCACTCCACGATGGCGATTCAGTTTGGTCTGTTCTTTTTTTTGGGGATGGCGACGTGTGAATACACTTCAAATACTGGTTGTGTTCTTAACTTGTAGAAGAACAATATGGAAGGAGAAGATCGTCACAAAGTTGATGTAGTGGAAGGACCTACCGAGACAGTCACTCACGAGGAAATTGTAAAAGGAATAAGGAAAATAAAACAAGGAAAGGCAGCTGGACAATTAGCAGTAAGCACAGAAATGTTAACTGCGAGCAGCGAAACAGGGATTACTAACTAAAGGTGATGATGGAACTCTGTCGATGGATGTTGGATGGAAGAGAAATACAGTACCATGGAGTCGACTGGAAGATGAGTGTGATGGTACCATCTTTAAGGGAAAGGATGTCCATATAATGAGTTCTGGAGCTTTTGGTGAAAATTATGGAACGGGTGGTGGATAGAAGAATATAAGCAATGGTAAATCTGAACAAGATACATTAACAATTTGGGTTTATGCAAGAAAAAGGAGCTTGCAACAGATGCTCTCTTTCTACTGTAATATGCAGGAAGAGTAAGTACTGTGACAAGGAGAAAAAACTTAACACGTCTTTTGTGGATATGGGAAAAGTGTTTGATAAAGTACCAAGGAAGGTAATAGAGTGGTCATTGAGAAAGAAGAACGTATCAGAGATAGTGGTGAAAATCAGAGAATGCGGAGAACTATTGCATCAAAGAAGAGATGAATGGAGATGAAAACGATTTATCAGTACTGTGTAAGAACCACAGTATGGTATATGGAGGTGAAATATGGTGCCTGAGGGAAAAAGAATTAGCCATCCAGAAAGGAATTGAGAGAGCTATGGGGAAAGCAATGTGTCGGGTAAAGTTGATAGATAAAAATGAAAGGTACCCAATGGTGAACTCGTGAATTGTACCGTGCCTACTTCGTACTGTAGTCGCATAATAAAATGGAATTATTTATCACTAATATGGCTGCTGACTTAGATTTCCAGATTCTATCATTAATTTTAATTGTGTTAAAATGTTTGTTTCACGTATAAATGTTCAATAAGAATTAAAACGTCGTAATGAACCAGACTACATTGGCGCCATGTATCAATCCCAGAATTCCGCATTCTATGCAATCTCGTTTCCAACGTTCCTTCTGGCCAGCGCCAAGAAAGGAAACTATGGGATTATCTGTTTAAAAAGCCACCTGGATTGGATGAATTTTTAACCAGAAGTAAACACATAACAACTGAGCGATTTGACATCTTTGCGTGCGAAATAAAAAAGTTACATATAAACTGACGGAAAGAACGCCAATTAAGACCGCAAACGACTCTAAAATTAAAATAGAATGCAATAATTATTTGAAGTTTCACCTTGAAATTCTCAGATCAAATGTCCAAAATGCAAAATATTCTTGGCACTTAATTCAAACACAGTTATCATGTGGTTTAATGTCGCTGTTTCTTTTCTTCCTTAGATTTGCTGTCAACTCAGGCTAGCTTTCCTTGTCCATCCTTCATTTAAAACTGGTCGTTCGTTATCTTTAGAGTTTTATCCTTAAATTCCAACATAATTTTCAGCAACGAGCGCAGCGTATGCCATCGCCATTGTTGAATTTACGATCACAATCAAGTCATCATCACTACCGCCACCACCACCGCCATCACCACAACCATCATCATCATCATCATCATTACCACCATTATCACCATCACCACCATATCATCATCACCATCACCATCGTCACCATCATCATCACAATCATCGTATTATCATGTGCAATCATCGTCATCTTTTTTCTTCTTCTTAAATGGTTATCACGATCAATTTAAGCTTTAAACAGGTCAGCTAATTTATATATACAAAACTGCACTCAAAGCTGGCTAGAATAAAGTCACTAAGTCACTTTTAAACTTTGCTGAAAAATTTTATTAAGTCCTAGTGTAGTTACCCAAGAGTAACTATAAAAAACTGTTTATTCATAGAACCAACTAACAAGTTTGCCTTAGAGAAAGTGAATGTTTCTTTTAAGTATCTAAGATTAATAAACCTAAAAGTTAAATGCATCGCTTACCAAAGTGCAGTCTAACACACTTTCCAGACTCAACTTTATCACTTCACCAAATGGTATGAAAGGTAGAATCTGCAATTGTTACAGTTAAATTCTTTTAATCTATCTGGTATCCTCAGCCCATTAAATTAAATGTGTAACTTACAACCTTTTTAACAATAACTATGTTGATGAACAATGGGCTATTCTATTAAATATCTAAATAACACATCAGATGGCAAAATTATTTTCCTCCCACATCCAGATTTCCGAACTGACTTAATCTCCCCTGAAATAGCCTTGATAATAATTCATATTATACATCTGCCCAGGCTCTTGACACACTCTTATAGCTATTCTGCTTGAGGAGTTATATTATTTTCCATAGCATTTTAGGGTTTTCGCATGCAAAGGTAGCTAAAAATATCTTCTAAATTGATTACAATTTTCATGGAATATGTAAATTTGAAAACGAACAGCATTTTAGAACTCCCATGTATAAAAAGGCCTGCAAAATTTTTGTTTTTATTTATTAATTATAGTTTAGTTCAGTTCAAGATTTTGTTTTGCGTTTTTTTGTTTTCCAGTATTTTTACAATGTTTTAAAAAGCATTTGACAACAAAAATCTGTGATAAAATATTATAAAAAACTTGGCACGTTTCGACGTTTCCAGAATGTCATTATCAAGTTAAAATAAAAAAATGAAACAGTATATAGTGATGAATAAAATAAACTTTAGGCATTGAAAGTTAAACGAAGAGTTTGGCCCTAATGGAGTCGCTCTGGGTATTTAAATTGGGGCTTATTGATCTTATGTACAACATTTCAAAAACAAGACAATCCCACTTCGTGCTACATTTTTTAAGCGTTCTAAACTGGCTCTCATTGAGTAAGTCAATGTTCCCATGGCCATTCCCATTTGTTTTAAAAAGCAAATCAAAATGAATGAAAAATAACTCCAGAATAATATATTATTTCTTTCCGATCTACTCTAGCTCGCTAGCCTAGGGTGTAGGCTTGGGGAGTCAAAGACTGTGTTGGACGACGGCCCGTTCGAATCTCACGTAAATGACTAGTTGTCTAGTTGTCCCTGATTAATTTCCTATGAGCATCCAAAAACAATAAACTATTTGCTCAAATTGTTATGTACGTTTCCAATAGCCAGAAAAAAACGAGCATGCACGTAGTGACTGAACTACGTGATGCCAATGGATCAAGCTTTAACCACTATAAAAAAAATCCATGAGATTTGCAAGACCTCTTGACTATACCCTCATTCACAGTTCACTCTGGACTGTATAATTAAAGAAATACTTAATATAGGACTATCTGACAGATAAAGTTAAAAAAAAAATTCATGCCAAAAATCGCCACATTTTTTCACTTAAAAAGCCAGTTAGCATCAATCGATTAAAATTGTCCCGGCTCCCATCTGAGAAGAAATGTTAAAAACCAGTAAGGCAAAGACGATTGCTTTGTAGTCCAGCAAAATTCCTGTGAAATCGGCTTATAGTCACTAATTGTATGCCCTTGGTAAATCCTGAGAAATTCCTGTTTTTCCACCAATTCTGGCTCTGCAAATTCTGTGAAACTGAAACCTAAAGAAAATCTTTTTGGCTTACTGCACACCCTTTCACTCACCTGGATTTCCACATCTCTTCCCCCCGACCCCCTACCCCCTCCCATCTCCCACCCTCCCCTACGACCCATAAGGGACGTGGGGATTATTTCTAGAATAACCCAATGGCAAAGTTCAACGTTTATTACTCTACCTCTGTTGCTTCCTCGGCTTCTTTGTCATAATTCTCACCTGAAATAAAATTGCTGTGATGCTAATTTATGCATTATAAAAAAACTCAAAACCTGAGACATATAAAATTATATTACATGTACGAATAGCATAGATCTTTAGTCTTGAGAATGATATGCTGTTATGCAAATACAGGGGCACCGTTAATGGAGTCTAATCTTTATCGGAAGCCCTTGCCATTCACTATGAATCTTGTAAAAATATTAGAGAAATAAATAAACAAAATCGACAGTATCATCAATTTACATTTAATTAATCCATTTCTATATAGTGTCTGCTGCCCAAAAACAAAAACTTCAAAAATTCTTTTTTGTTTCTGGCTTCGGCATAAAATGCTCTCTGTCTCAAATTGTTGTCAAGTTCGTCGTCACGTCATCACTTTTTTTCGACGTGAAATTTCGCTATTCAATCCGAGCACTTTCTTTTATTAAATAAATGAACATTTTTTCGTCGGCTTAAATCTTTGTACACAGAAACTGTAAATAAGTGTTGTACTTTGTGCTTTGGGATTGTGCAGAATCTAATAAATTGAAACGTCCAACTCGCTTGTTTTCAAGCTTGCAAATCGTTGTTTTTTCTTTACCGGTTCGTTCTCGAAGTCCTGTTAAACTGGTATTCAACATTTTTGCCTGTGACTACACAATCTTTTTGTGTTACTATCGAGTTCTAAAAACACAATTTTTAACCAATCAGCGCACATATTTTCTTAGGACTATTTTCTAAATATACATTGTACACATACATGTACACTGTATGAATGTATAAAATTATGAGTATGGTTGGAGAGACTATACGTCTAAATGGTTTAATGTCTTTATAATGTAGAGATGATTTCACTAAAAGAATTAATGCAGCACCTTCTTGAATGTTGATCTAGCTGAGAATCAAACAAAACCCCAGACTTTCATACAGTAGACTGGCGCCTTACCAATCATAATCATCAGATTAAATATATACAATACTATACATATTCAATAAACGACGTAATGATCCAGATGTATTATAAACAGAATGATTCTGAGAGGTGTGGCTTAAAATATGATAGAAATTAATTTGACACGAAGCCACTAAAAATTATTAATAATAATAATAATAATAATAATAATAATAATAATTACTTAATGATAATTCCCCTCAGGGGCTTTTCAGTGCCATGTTAAAATCTCCCTCTCTCCCAGTTAAGAATCCCAACTGGTAGGAGCTCGAGGCAAAAATCAGTTGGCTATTTACAAAGAGTGGCGAATTTGCCCCTGGGATCACTACGGACAAATTCATTCAGTACTCCGAATCGGGGATTTGAACCCGGGTCTTCCCCATTTAAATCCCCAACTCTGACCACCAAGCCACGCTGCCTCCTAAAATTTAAATATATGCACAACAAACTGGGGATTGGTGTAATTGATTAGTGTAATTACCAACTCATCATCATATTAATACTAATGATCATTACTTAACCAGTATATGGTTTTTCGTTTCAATACTTTTCAACTTGTAAAAAAAAATTAAAAACAACTGACTAACCTGCAGGAGATTGATCATTAAGTGATTCTTTGGCATCGTATTCTATAGACACTTCTTGACTACCATCTGATGTAACTGTGGTATCCAAGACATCATTTGTTTCTGTTGTATTTTTTCTCCTGCAGTTACAATCTGTTCCTGAATACTTTTCCCTTTGAATTGTTGCCAATAAGTCAGGCAGATCATTCAAATTGTTATCATCTGAACACTGCACTTGTTCAGATTCACTGATCTTCACTTCAGATTGAATTGAGTGAAATTCTTTATTCTGTATAGCAGTAATAGGAACAGATTTCTCACCTTCTGCTTTATAAGCAACCTCAACGCTTAAATCAACTCTTTGTTGATCTTGAACATCAGAATTATTATGAACAATATTTGGTTGTCTTCTCCTAAGTGAACCTGGTGACTTACCAAGCTCAACACTTGGTCTACAAATGATGCCATTACAGCTACTGTTCTTTACATTTGAGATCAAATGCTGTTCTACTTTCACTTCACTAGTTGATTTTTTTTCTGTATAATTAGCTGCACTGGGTCTTGCTATCGTGGAATTATTGGGCTTAAAAGCTGATTGTTGAAACTGTTCCAATTTTCTTCCAGCTGATAACTTTGCCAGGCGTCGAGCACGAATATCTTGCACATCCATACCTTTTGAACAGAAAGAGTTCGTATGAGACTTTGTTCTATAACTTAAATTGCAAAACACATACTAGTTTACATTGTCAGATCAAGAGTCAGGACACTAGCAGGTACTACAGCTGAATTTGGGATAAGATTATGGGAACTCGTGTGTGGTGGTATATTATACAACAAGCAACTAGAGCAGCAAGTGAAGGATTATCTGAAGCAGTAATTGCCCTTAATCAATGATTATAGTTAGTACTAGCTAAAATAATTCATAATAAAATTAATCTAACCTGTACCATCCTGCCCACTGCATCTTTTTGCTTGAAGATATATAACAACAGTTATAACCAATATAAAGACAGCTATTACTGCAGCAATTCCTGAAATGTTTCTGTTGGTCCAGTTATAATTGGATTTAGAGTAGATATTTTTCCTGGCTTTCTCCTTTGCATGCAGTTGTGCCTAAAAGATAAAACCAATCTACTGATAAATTTATAACAAGGAATAAAACAAAATAATATAATATAAAAATTATATAATATTAATTTTGTTAGTATACATAATACCATATTTACTCGAATAAGCACAATGGCGCTTATTTAATTTTTCGTACCACAAGTGCAGCGCTTTATATTCGAGGGAGGCACTTATTCAAGGGCTGTGCTTAAATTTAAAAACTGTACCAGACAAATTTACTTTTTCTATATTTTGATTCAATGGTACACTTTCTATCTGTTAATTTTCCTAGCTATGGACTGATACTAAACTGATAGTAAATCTAGAATTACGTGAGAAATTCACGCGGTGAAAAAAACCCGAGAGTTTCATAATAACGAGAGCGAAAATATCAGCGGTGAGAGCAAACTCCTTTGTTGTAAGGTGTGGCGGGGTGCGGCACTTATTCGTGGGTGGCACTTATTAACTTTTTTGTCCCAGATGCAGCGCTTAATCGAGGGCGGTACTTATTCGAGTAAATACGGTAATCATACAAAGTAACGTAATGATGACACATACTCTTAGACTTGGAACTGTTTAAATTAAACCTGATGATAGAGAGATACTTTTACTTAAACTGGTTAAAACAAATCACAGTTATCAATGGAAGCCTTAAAACAAGTAACAATTGCCCACTCCTGAAACTTCGCGGAGACTGAGTACTAGTGATTTCGCGCAAGAGTTTCTGGGGCTGTTTGGGTAGACGCGATAAATTTGAATATGGCGGTAAAGCAATATGCGAGTGTAAATAACTCTCAGAATAAAGCTGTTTTATCTGAAAAAGATATCCCTGGTGCGGCACTTCCAAGTGATACTCCAGAGCAGTGTACTGTCACACAGCTGAGAAGGTGGCTTCTTCGCAGAGGAGCAAAAACAAGTGGGAAAAAGCCAGAACTCGTCAAGAGGTTAGTTTGCTTGACACTAATCGAGCGCCCTAGTTCAGTGCTTGTTATGATCTTTTTTTTCAAGACAATATGAACCTTACTTCCCTTTTTTCTCCTCAACAAATTTCTGTTTTCCCTCAGATACAATGACTATGTGAAAGCTGGCCTACACATAAAAACGTTGAGAGATGCTGATGGTGGAATTCACCTAGCAAGAAAAAAAGCCGAACTGGGGATGATAGATGAAGTGAATCCTGAGAAAGTAATGGAAAAATTCCCAAGAGACGGATTTAGTGAGTTGAAATGCCAAGAAATACCTGTGATAGATTTTGGAACGAATTGGAAATACATGATTGAGGCCATAAACGCGAAAAAACAGCTTTCAACCGCAAAGCCACTCGTAAAGGGGTATAATTTTTATAAATCTGGACATGTGTTGTCAGTGTTTGCTTGTTCGCGAGAGCACAAATGCTTTATCAAAAGTAAAGTTCTACCATCCATGAAAAAAAGTTGTGTTTATAGTTGCTATATTGTTCATTTGTCTAATGGACAAGTGAAAGAGTCGTACTGCGGGTGCCCAGCCGGTGTGGACGGCCGTTGCAACCACATTGCAGCAACATTATTTGCTCTTGCGGAATATACTAGGCAACAGCTCAGAAATCATCAACAAAAGACTTCACGGACTTCAGAGCCTTGCACTTGGAATGTACCCCGGAAGCGTAAAGGTGATGTTGTTCCGATTAAAGCTCTGAAATTCCAGAAGCATGATTATGGAAAAGTAAACACAGAACGCAAGTCTGAGATTAATACAGAAAAGGACCCGAGAGCTCCTCACCAAAGAAAGTGTGACAATACAAAATTATATAATGTTTTGACTGCTGTTCAAAAACTGCAAGAGAAGACTGGGCAAACAATTGGACTTAGTCACATATTGCCAATTGCTACAAGTAGTAATTTGGCAGCAACGATCTATCGAGAGCATGATTATTGCAAATCTACTGAAAATGAAGAAACAGTTACAAGTACAAGTCCAGAAAGAAGTGCAAGCCCAGAAAGAAGTGAAAGCCCAGAAAGAAGTGCAAGTCCAGAAAGAAGTGCAAGTCCAGAAACACCTGCCACAGACACAATTCCTTTCAACAGAGGAACTATTCAATAAATCCCAACAAGAAGAGGCTAAAGATATTGAGCAAAAAACACGATGTCAGTCTGCCAACCCTCTCTAGTACAAGCATCGACAGCAGAGAATAACCTCGTCAAAATGTTACAGGTGTGCAGTACTGAAAGCCTGTACATCCACAACTAAAGCAGTCAAAGAAGTATTGGAATATAGTACATTCAAACCTAAAGCTGCAATGATCGATGGGTTTTCAAAAGAGCCAAAGATCTTACAGGATTATATTAAATTAAGCTATGATTAAAAGGGACATAATGGGATTGAGGTGAAAGATTCAGAACTGATTGTCAGCCCAAAGCATTGTTTTCTTGCAACGAGTCCAGATGGCCTTGTGTATGATCCCAAAAGTAATCCATCTGAAGGGTTTATTGAAATGAAATACGTACAGATGTAAAAAGGTTAAACACTGATTGATACTTTAATTCGAAAGCGTATTTGTGTCTACAATCAAGGGCAAGTCAAAGTGAATCACAGACACCAATACTTTTACCAAACACAACATCAGATGTTTGTCCGTGAGAGGAAATGGAATGATTTTGTTGTAACAGGTACACTATCACCTGAGCTGTTTATTGAAAGAATGGAATTTGACCAGTCATTTTGGGGCAGTGTGTTTGCAAAGTTGGAGCTATTTTTTGACAAACATATCATACCAGAAATTGCCTTTGAAAAGATCAAATATGGCCTGCCTATATTAAGTATTTAACCATTTTCAACTAAAAACCTTTGAAGAAATGTGAAAATGTTTTTTATTCAGCACAAACATTGTTCATAATCAACTTTGAAGTTTACTTTTAGAACTAATGTCAATTAATCATATCCCTGATAGGGGCCACACAAAATGTCTATCTTGAAAAATAGTTTTTCAACATCAAAAAATTTTGATTCAAGATCAAAAATCTTTTTCAAGATATTTTTTCTCAGGAAAAGTTTTCCTGTGGCACTCATAGGACACTGTACTCTTTCATGACATTAAAGGCCGGCGCACACTTGAGGTAAACGTCTGAGCTCTTTGCCTCGCGAGGCAGTTTGCTCAGCTTGTTCCGCAAGTGTGCGGCAAAATTTTGGTGAGAATTTTTCCTCGCGAGCTCTTGCGAAAATAATCTGTCGTGTTTGATAATTTTTGCCTCGCAAGGCGAATTTCTCATCGTGTGCGGACGACGTGAGCATCTTGCTGAGCCAGATTTGAAATGTAGCCAATAAAATCGCTTTTTGTGATAGCGTCATCTTTGTTTGTTTTGACTGAGAAAATAGCGGGTGCTAGTGAACGTAGTGTTACCAATGACCAGTTAAAAGAAAAAGACTTATCGAGTTGCGAACAGTTTACCTATATCTTTTCAACATCGCTTCCACCGATTTTAAAAACCTTGACAAAAGGAAACGGAGTATTCCGAAATAGCGAGCAAAGTTGAAAACAAAGGTTACGTATTGCAACTTGAAACCAAATGCTTTTATTTACGAATTTAAAATCAAATTAAAATATGCTACGTATTTTAAAAGGTTTGAAAATTAGTATAATTCGTAATGGTTAAGCCATGTTTACACTAACAATACTTTCTTTTTACTTTCTAACGAAAATGACGCTATCACAAAAGGGTCGCGAGGGTCACGCGAAAAACTGCCTCTCGCCTCACGAGATGCGCTACCAGTCCCGCGAGCGGTACTTTACCTGATTTTGAAAATTTAGGTGTATCAAATGTTTTGCGATCGTAGCCTCCATAACTGATATTTTCTGCATGGTCGTTGATTAAATTGTAGCACATGTACAGTGTCATAGTTTGGAAAACCAGTATAAAAACAAATATTTTCATCTTTTTCCTTGAAACGATCAAAGTCGAAACGAATATTCTTTTGAAGAGATTTCTTCAAAGACTTGTTTTCTTTTTCCAGTTTTGCAATTTCCCTTGTCAAATGTGTCTCACGAATCTCTTCTGTATGTGTGCTTGCATCAATCCTCTGATTGTTCTGCATTTCGTCAATATCTTCTGTTTGAGTGTTCGCCTCAATTTTCTCAACTTGTCCAAGGAAGACCAACACAGGTGGTGCAAGTTCACCAGACTGATTACTGGCGCTTGCCGAAGGCTGCAATGATTCTTTTTCTTTGTTTGTTTTCATTGACAGTTTGCGTTGTTTCTTCGGAAGGCTTTTCAATTCCTTGGAACTTAGACGCTTCAATTTACGTCTCGGGTTCTTTTCCTTGAGCCAGGGAAATATTGGCGGTACGTGGCACCTACTCAGCTTTCTTCCTCCTTCGAAATGTGCACTACATATGCGAGTGTTGTCTTTATCCTACTTTAATGCCCTGTTCCTCATCAAGACCATGTATTGCTTTCTTATTTCTTTATTTTTTGGTAAACGGTAGTACTGCTATTCAGGATGGTTACTAAAGTTGTTAAAACAAAGCGGAATACAACAATTAGACCGTCGCGGCATCTCTGTTTAAAAAAAAAATTTAGAACCAATTTTTAAAGCCATTTTCATTCGTGGTCCTGTCTACCCAAACAGCCTCAGAAACTCTTGCGCGAAAGCACTAGTACTCAGTCTCCGCGAAGTTTCAGGAGTGGAAATTCCGCCAACAATCACATTGTGGTTACCATAATTTTTCATACCATCAACTAATTTAATTTACTTTATTCACTTTCTCCAGACTTCAAGTATGTTTTGTCGACGATGAGAAGATTTATACTAAAATAATTAGACCTCTCGGCCTCATGGACTATACGACATTGAATACCTCATTCGGCCCCGAGGACTAATTGCTGAAGGAGGGAG